>JAJOOS010038053.1:0-12657 GCA_029582725.1 Solanum chiquidenum | reverse complement strand
TATATTTAAAAATGTAAGTAATGATGCCATTATTGACCGTTTTCAAAATATGAAAACTCGTCGAGGACAATTGTAAGTGAATGATGTTTTTTGCTAATATATTAGTATATTACTATATAAAGATTGCTACTACCTACTTGCTCGTCAACTTATTCTCACCGTAAAATTTATATAATTGAATTAATTGTCTATTTTGAAGATAATGGTGCCCCCATGTTCTTGAGATCCTGGATACGCCTCTGATTTCATACTTCTTATGATATAGTTATCTAACTCTATCTAAATCAGCCTACGATGCTTACTAAGTACATGTATAATCTTACTTATACTACTTTTGTTGCATCTTTTTATGAATATCCTAACACTTGCAGGTCTTGTTGATAATTCGTTCAAAGCAATACTTCTTTGGGAGCTTTAGTGAGTTACTTGGCGTTCAAAGTGATGTCGTACTTCATGTATCTTTACTTTCATGACTTTATTATTTTAGACAAAGTTATAATTTTGAGGCGATTGTATTCAATTAGATGTTTTTGTACTGGTAACACTTATTTTTGGTGTATTTTGTTACTTTACACATTTTTTTCTACTCACTCCGTTTCAAAAAGAGTGTAGTTTGATTTGACACGGAGTTTAAAAAAATAAAGAAGACTTTTGAATCTTGTGGTTCTAAATTAAAGTTATGTCAAATGTACAAAATTTCCCTTTAATCTCTTGGTCTTAAACATGCCACGTGGAAAGCTGAAAGTAAAATGTTACCAAAAAAAGAAAGATGTCATCTTTTTTAAACAAATTAAAAGGAAATAAGGTCATTTTTTTAAACGGAGGGAGTATATTTGAAAGATGGGGTTAAGACTTTAACTTATGCGTTTAATTACTTCTGCGTATCATTTTAGTTTTCCGTTGGATGGAGGGTTGACTTACCTATTGTTGAATTAGGATAGGTATAACCATGATCTTTGGAATTTTGGATCGTACAAAAGTGATTTTTTCTTATAATTGAAAAAGTTTCCTTGCACACTCTGTTTAAGAAACTTAACACCGAAAACTAATTTTTTTCCAAGAAAACATCGGCCTTCATACTAAACCCGTGAAAGGAAAAAAAAGACAAAACTATACCTTTGCCATGATTAAAGAAATAAAACACCATATATATATATATATATATATAAAAGAGAACCTTAGGCCCACCTACGTGGCGTCACCACAAAAAAAAAATAATCCTTTTTAATTTATTTATTTACAAAGCTAGCCTTCCCCTTTCATGAAAAGTTGTGACTTTTATGAAAAATTGTGACTTTTATGAAAAGTTGTGACTTTTATGAAAATGTGCGATTTTAATTAAGAGTTGCGAATTTTATGAAAAGTTGTGACTTTTATGAAAAATTGCGACTTCTATGAAGAGTTGCAATTTTTATGAAAAATTGTGACTTTTATGAAAGATTGTGACCTTTCCAAAGGGTTGCAACTTTTCCAAATAGTTGTCACATTTCCGATAAGGCACAATAAACATTTGTTCACACGATCCTTTGTTGTCTATAAATAGAGGGATTTCCTCTCATTTTAAAACAATAAAAATTCTGAGCCTCTTCTTATTCTTCTTCTTCTTCTTCTTCACAATTAAATATTTGTGTACTTTGCTCTTGTTGAGTGGTTCACTGACACCATTGCTTATGTTACATATCCTGATATGTATTTTTATAGTCATTAATTTATGCTTATGTTATCAAGGATAAATGATAAGATGTAATATTTTTAGTTTTAATGACCGATATGTTTTAAGTATTATTTTATAAATTACATGTTATTAAATTCCCGCGCGAAGCGCGGGTAATTTTACTAGTATATATATATATATATATTCCTTTGCGCTTTGTACTAAAGGATGCAAATTTAATTAAAATTCTTCTTAATTTTCTAAATAAGTAATTTCTTAAGGGGTTTGCCAGTAAAAAACACCAAATAATGTGAAATTACTTATTAAAATTAAAAACAAAAAAGTAAAACATTTAACCCATTGGAAGTTCTATTTTCCGATAGTTTCAATTTCGTGTTAGTAACTTAGTAGGGTGATTTTTTGTGTGTTAGAAACAAAAAAAAAAATTGTGTTAGAAATTTCAAATTGAAACTTGAAAAGGAAGAACAATAAGTGTACATATTTAGTATGTCCAAACTCCAAAGTATATTATTTTGTACGTCCAAAGTATTAATGGACATACACTGACTTGTACACAAACAAAATACATATAAACCTTTTGCATTCGGGCAATTAATACCTTCAATTTGCAGATAAAAGTCTCTATGTTACTGAAGAGAAGGCCTAGAGAAAGGTGTTTATTCATGGGATATTTACTAGCTAGTCCATTTGTCTCAGTTTATGTGCTACATTTCGTTTTTCAAGAGCTAAACAATTTAAGTTTGATTAAGAAATGAAATTCATATATTTGTAAACTACGTAAAAAGTACTAAGTTATAATAATTGACAATTCAAAATATTTAAAAGATATATGAAAAATTTACGATAAAAGTAGACTCGTTTGAATCTCGAAATCCGAAATGTGTCACATAAATTGAAACGGAGGGAGTAATATATATTGTTCGGCCAATTAATTTGTCAATATAATCAATATATATATATATATGTATTGTGTCAAACAGATCAGATCCTCAGTTTTTCTCTTCTTTTTTTCATTGAAAATTTAGTAAGTATAAATAGACGATGCGTGATTTCTAGAGCCTTTTTGAATGTGCTTATAATTTATGACTTATAAATCAAAAAAATAAATCATAAATTATAAATTAAAATGATTAGTTTATAACTTTCAGTTAAATTATATTATTTTGACTTAAAAATAAATACCTAAAATCATTTTATTTTATCTAAATACTATAAAACTATTCTAAAATCATTTAAACTTAAAATCAACTAAAATAAGCTAATCCAAACCTCCTCCTACTTTCATTCCTTTTCTATTGGTTTTCTTACCAAAATCCCATGGGCCAGTCTTATCAAAAGCTCATGTACAACTCACAGTGGGTCATCTAATCCCATTCATCATTCCAAATTAGCTACAAATTTTATATAGGCAAACTACATAAATTTCACTAGTTAAATATAGGCCTAAAATATATAAGTCAACTAAAACTTTTTTACGATAAATATTTATTTTGACCCTTGAGTTATATATATATATTTTAGTTTTGATCCATGTATAATTCGACTATGCATCATTAGCCTTCAAATAATATAAATATTCAATTTTAATCAATAGTTAAAAAGTTAACAGAATCAAAAATTAAACAAAAATGAATAAAAAAGATAAAATAAAAAAAATATGAACTAAGTATAAATGCTTAAACAGTCATTTGTCAATTTTCGTCGTCATCTTCGAAGTCCTGGATTAGTATTTTAAAATGAATTTTATAACTTTATTATTTTCAATATTTTTGGTTGAATGAAGTCCTTATATTTTAAAAATAAATGATTCTGTTAAATTTTTAATTTTTATTAGTTCAAAATCACACATTTATATTAATTAAAGGTTAATTATGCTTAATCAAATTATGTAGGGACCAAACATGGAATAAACATATAATACAAGGATTAAAATCGCTATTTAAACATATTCACTGGCCACTGTAAGTACTATATAACGCCGACCAAAAGGGCGAAGTGTTTCTCCGTTAAACTTAGTCTTCTATATAGCAAATCAATTTTTTACATCTCATCTTCTCAAATCGTTGAAGAAAATAGCTCAATGACAACTACTTGTTATGATATAATGGACGAAGTTTGCGTGATGTTAGTTGATCATGTCAAAAAGAATAATACTGAAATGATTGATTTGCTGAAGTCTTATGACTATAAAGGTAAAATTTCTACAAATTTATATATAGAATTTATAATTTTTGGTTCTTTGATATAAATAAATTTTGTGTGATTTTCTTTTCAAAAGAGATTTAATCGATATGATTCTTGTTCTTGTTTTAACATTGACCTCTTATTATATAGATTCATCTTTTGTCTAGTAAATCTTGAATTTCTCTTTTCCCTGTGATCATAACTCCATTCTATACTTGTTTATGTAATTTCACTAGTTATTTTAAATGAGTTTTGCGTGTTTATGAAAAATCAAATTAGATTCTTTATTTTTGTTCTTGCTATAAGTATATGTCATACACTCAATTAGCTTTCTCCATAGAGATGTTTATGTTTATTCAAAGGGGATCGATAATTTTATGTTACTATTTATGTCGTTTCAGTTTTATCAAGTGTTCTTGAAGGGACATCGTTTTATGTTAATTTTAACTATTTAATCAAACTTGCATTTTTTTTTTACATTTGATCTTTTTGTAGAATAAAGAAAAAAAAATTCTCGCCTAATTTCAAGGAGGTTTTTTTTAACTCAACAATTATTATTTTTAAAATTCTTAATATAACTTGTTATTTCATCCTTTTGATAGCACCTACCTTGTACTTTTTTTTAAAAAATAAATCTTTTTTTGTTAATTTGAAAGGAACAAATTTGAATCTTGTATAATGAATATTTGTCAAATACTGTTTTTATTTTGGGTCCATTATAATGATCATTCAATTTCTTTCTCTACTTTGTTAAGACAATAGACAATTTTTAAGATATTATAACATTATTTTACTTCTCCAACTGACACAAATATATTCAATTACTTATCCTTAATAGTACTGTAAATAGCTTTATAGGTAAACTTGTCTAGGATTCCTCACATTGATAACAATATAATTTATTCATACGTGCAATTGCGTAAACTAAAGAGTAACAATATAACTTGAAAAATTACAATTGAATTTATATATGAGAAATTAAAAATTCTCAAGGTAATTTTGTGTATAATTTGTTCACTAACTTTTAAGGTGCATTGATGCATTTATCACGGTTGGTACATGTTCAGAAGCAATGTCAATTCTCTCCAAAGAAAATAAAAATATTGATGCGATAATCATCAATGTCCATTCACCGAATTTGGATTCTTTTAAACTCTTGGCTCAAGTTGTGGCCTTGAATATAGTTTCACTATGTAAGTATTTGTTCGATTCTTTCACTTATGACATCTATCACGAGCAAAGTCGGTTACTTTTATTAAATCATTAAGAAAATCAACCGTAAAATTTGCTATTAATATGTTAAATTGTTTGGATACAATACGTCGTTAAATGTAAGTAGCATTAATTTTTTTTGTCTAGTGATATAAATTATTTATCGTTAATTTCTATTTTATTAAGTATACTATATATTATTATTTTGTAACATTACCTTTATAATGAATAAAATTTAGTGATTATGTGTGAAATTAACTATCACATAGTCTATAATATAATTCAATTCTAATTTCTAACTTCTTGAAATTATTATGCAGTTGTATGTGATGAAGAGAATGGACTCTTAATAAAGAAAGCTTTGAAAGAGGGAGCTTACTTTTTTCTTAAAAACCCACTTACCAAGGAGATTGTGAAATGTGTTCGGCAATTTGTATTGAGGGAAAAAATACAAAGAAAGAAAGCAGGAAATGTAGCAGAAGAAGAAGATCAGATGAATGTTGATGATGTTGGCAAAATTAAAATTGTTGGAGGTGATGAAAAATTATTTGGAGACTAGAAAAATAGTATGCGTAATATTGATGAACAAAACAAAAATATTTACGAGGCTATAGACAATATTATATCGAATGGAAAATGCAAGTTGAAGAGAAAGAGCACAACAAAAAATAAAAAAAGATTAGTGGATGAGAAAGTAAAATTGACTATATTAATAAGGTTGTTAGGCAACGAAACTACATAAAGTGTAGTGTGGATCTTCATGTGAAATTGTAATGCCATTCGAGGTCATTTCTGTATTTTTTTGCATGCTTTTATTATTTTGTCCTTTCCCATAACTTTTTCTGTGTGGTGATGGGTTGAGTAGCACGTTTACTGAGGTAGCCGGGAGAGTTTCGAGTTGGTTTTTCCCTATTGGAGGCTTATGAAGTGAAAGAGTTGACTTTAGCCAACATTTGAAGATTCATATGTCAGATGAGGATCCTTCAATTCCATCAGCATTGGAAGGGTCATTTTGGTCTAGTGGGATGATTGGTTTGGGTACTGAGGCTGTCATTTTGAGTTTGTGTCATTAGGCGTTTTAGCTTTGAAGTTTTGATCAAAATTTGACTTTGATAATATTCTTGGTAAAAGAACTCAGATGAAAATTTTGTCAGCACAGTTAGCTCTGAAATACCAAGTTTGGTCTAGAACGACCTTTGGTTCAGATTCCAAGGTGGTCGGGATGAGTTTGTGACTTTTGTCGTTTGATTTGGTATTTCTTTGTAAGTGTTGACTTATTTTGACTAGACGACATTCATTGTTTGTTTCGTTGACTCCATTAAGTATTGATTGACGTTTCTAATTTGGTAACATAGTTTGTTTGCGTCGACACGGCTCCGGACGAATACTGAGCTCCCGTCGGGGGAATTCTTACTCTTGGGAAACAATTGATGCAGTGCTGCTGATGCAACACTATTCCCTTCTTCATGTTCGCGGTCCCTTGGCCACGTTCGCGGAGACCAACTTGCATGGCCTCCGCATTCGTGAAGGAAACCCCACATTCATAAAGGGAGGTTGTAACACCTCGGGCTTTACAAAAGTTAAAGTGAGCTAACGAGCAAGTCCACAAGCCTAAAATAAGCCAGGAACCCTTCACGAGACCCTAAACAACCTGTTTAGGGCACCACTGTCCGCTTAAGGCAAGTGGGATGGCCGTTTAGGGCTACCAGGACCCAAGGTCACCTGGACAATTCCCTAAATGTCCAATATAGAGGTGGAAGACCCATTTACGAGACCAAGCCCAACCGTTTATAGGCTTCTAGGAAGGGGGGTCTCTTCGACCATTCCTTGTACGACCAGTGAGGCCTTGTATGGACCGCCCAACCTTCTTTTTTAGGTGACTCTATCGGTTTTTAAGCTAGGGTCATTTTATTCGTTTCTCTAAGTATTTTGTACCTAAACTACGTCGTTTCAAACCCTATTTCAAGACATATATAAGTGAATTTAGTCCTAAAACTACCCGTTCTAAATCATTCACTTAATTTCAAAATTTCCCCCCAAGTTCTTCCCCAAAATTCTCCCCAAGACTAAGGAAGAGGAAGTTAGGGTTCCAATCACCAAGGTCTCAATTTTACCATATCTTTTGGGCATTGATCTCTAAGGTATGTTAGTATTCACCTATAGAGTCCTTTCCTCCATAGGGTTCCTAAAATCTCCAATTTTACAAGTTAGATTCTCAATTCAAAGTTAGGGTATTCAATCTTCATGGGTTCTTTCCAATTATGATTCAATTGATTGTTTTCTATCTTTTTTATGCATGAATTGAAATAATTAAATGATTTTAAGTTGAATTCATATTAACCCATGCATGATCCATGATTTTTGACGATGAACACATGATAAAACTTATGAACTATGAAAGATGAAATTATGAAGATACACATATTTTTATAAAGTTGATGTAAATGATTTGAGGATGCTTTGAGAGTTAAGTGTCAATGTTGTTTGTGAAAGGTTTTCTCACATACTACTACGAACATGATTGTGGAAAGTTTTCTCACATAAAGGATTCATAAGGTTGAAAGGTTTTCTCACCTAAGTTGAATCAAGCTAAGGAGCTATTCTAAATGAACTCTAGCTTGGATTGGTTCCGTAAATGGTACCTTTCTATGGATAACAATATGACTATGATTAATGACTGTTCTGTGGGATTTTACTTAGCATTGAGTGGACTTGCGACGATTACCCATTTCCCATAAACTATGTGCCACCATAGGATTGGTCTCAGATATAACTAGCTAGTGGATCCACTTTAGCTCAGACTCATGGTTCTTACCTTGGCAAGTAAGGACATCTCTTTTCGATGTGGGATAGACACTGGATTCCATGATATAACTCACATGGTCTATGTCAATTACATGATAAACTTCCCACAATAATGAACTAATGTTACTTCTAGAGTATCTCATAAGTGTTTTCGAAGGAGTTAAGCTTGAATTGACCATGATTATGACTTATATTTTCTAACCTTTTATCTTATGATGTAGCTTGGTTATTACATGTCATGTAAAGTACTTTTTAGGATGATTTCATAACTTTTATGCATTGTTATCGTACTTAGTATATTCCATGTACTAATGCATACTTGTGTCTACATTGTTTCACTAATGTAGGGTCCGACGCTCCTACCTCTCACACTCGTGGCTAGTTGATCTTTTGGCACTCAAGGATTTGTGAGTCCTCATGTTTTGAGGATCAAGACACTTTTATCGCTTTCTTTATTTCAGTTTCATACTTTGTATGTGATGTATGGATTACCTCCAATCATTTTTTTTATGTAATAGATGGATTGTTGAGACTTATGTTAGACTTCCGCTTTCTTCAAACTCTTTTATGATATAAGATTGTTTCTTGAAATATTTATTTCTATTATCTTGTATGATGTATGTTAAGTGGCTTGTCTAGGGTCTCTTAGGGTTCTATACGCCATGTTACGCCTAGGGTATACTTTGGATCGTGACATTGGCTTGCTGAGACATTCGTGTTTGCGTGAGTCTCTCGACGATCACAGAGGGTTGTTGTTCCTAGCCTTAGAGTTTGTGGGCCTCTCGCTGCGTTTGTAAAGGGTCAACATGGATGATCACCGCATTCACGAAGGGATAATCAAATGGCATTTATAAATTTTAAAAGTCCATTTTCAGCATGCATTCTTCAAATAAAGAATTGATATTTTGGTAATTTTGAGAGCATTACTTGGTGGAGTTGAGTGATTCTTGGTGGGTTGCATCGAAGAATTGTGTGGGCACATTTTGGGGTCATTGAATCTTCCGCTAACCTTGGTAATTCTATCAATTTCCTTTTTAATTCTCCATGTTTGATCATTGTTGAGCTTAATATTGGAGGGGTTGTTTTATCTCAATGGTGGCTTGGATTGTTCCCATTTTGGGGCACAACTTCCTTGGACAGTTTGAGAACTCATGATAGAGTCAATTTTGTGACTTCGTAAATAGGTCCCAGATTGTGTTTTTGGGATTTTATTTCTGATTCAAATTATTATTTTAATATGGGTATTTTTGTGCTTGTTTTTGCGTTCCCATTGCATCGTTGATAGCTTGGAACCATTCAGAGGTCCTTCAGAAGGGAAAAACAATGAAAAAGATGTTCGGGTGCGATGTTGGTCTCGAGGTAGGTTATGATTTCCCTTTCCTTATACTTGTCTCATTTAGATTGATTATATGTTGATTAGTATAGAATGTTAGATTAGAATTTAGGGTTAGCTTAGGCTTACTTGTTCCTTAGTCGATTTATGACCATTTTTGGGTTACTTAGTGTAGTTTTAGCCGGAAGGCCTTAGTTTAGGTTGATCCTTGTTGATGGTATCATTTAGTATTCTTAGAAATGGCTTCTAGGGGGCGTGAAACTTATTTTAACATGTGTTTTTCTTGGTTTGAATTTTTTGGTTGCTTATGTGGTATTTTTGAGCTTATAAACTCTGTTAATATCGATTGTTGAACCCAAGACTGTGAACTTGGACTAGCTAGAGTTCTGTGTTAGTACATCTGTGTTGTGATGGGATTTAGCTAAATGTGTGTTTTTTGTGTTGTGGTTTTGATTTTGAGGTTTGAGATTTGTGATGATATTTGAGCATGGTAATTGCATTTTGTCGCTTATCTTTGATATAGCCTTGTAAATTGTCAAAAGGCGGTTATACGAATAATTTGGAAGTTCTTGAGACTTTATGATTTAAATGGAAGGAAAACATTTATTTACATGATTTTATGTACTTTTCGGCTACTTTTATACAAATAAGTTTGAGGTATCATTCCGGGTGACCCATTGACTTAGTTCTGGACTACATTCTAGTATTTATACTTGTTGATAAGTCCAACATAGCATTCCTGACGGCCCATTGACTTATATCTGGGTTACTGGTATATTATTGATAAGTCTGAGGTATCATTCTAGGTGGCTCGAGGTTTCTTCCAAGCATCTTAGTTTCCTTCATTCATCATTTGCATTGCATTATTGAGTGATTTGGCTATTGAGTGTTCTTGTGGTCTTCTTGTATTTATGTGTACCTTGGGCTTGAGTTATTAGTATTGCTTTCTTGTTCTCTGTATTGGTGTCATCGTATCTTAGAACCTATCTTTGAAATTCTAGTATCATCATGTTTCTCTTTATATACTTGATCTTTTTTAGCTCAGTCCGTCTATGACGCCTACTGAGTATCTTGTGTTTTAGTACTTATACTACACTTCTGCATCTTTTTCTGATGTAGCCCTCAGTACGAGTTACCCTCAGTGAGCGTTGAATCTCCCTTGGCTATCACATAGTTAGATCATGGTAAGCTTTTGGTGTGTTTTAGTACTCATACTACACTTTTGCATCTTTTTCTGATGCAGCTCTTAGTATGAGCCATCCTCAGTGAGCGTTGGATCTCCATTGACTGTCACATTATTAGATCACTGTAAGCTCTTGGCATTCAAATTAAAGACTTGTTGTTTTCCCTCCTTTTTAATGACTTGTATTTTGTAATTGATTAATCAGTTCTTCTGTATATATAGCCTTTCTGTACTTAGTACCTCCTGTATCAGTGACACTAGGTCTGGGGATTAGGTCTTGGGTTCGTTTGTCTTCTTGGTCACTTTTGGGCCTCTTTTATATAGTATGTATCGTATTTACAGTTCTATACTATGACCTGTTTCTATATGTTATTCATGTTTCCGCTTATTCTTAGTCATTATTATTGTTATTTAAACGGTTATCTTCTACAAAGTTTTGGTTTGGGTTTGGCTTGCCTACTCGGGTTTGTGGTAGGCACCATTATGGCGTGATTTTGGATCGTGACAAAAATTCATGAAAAGTTTGCAACAACTTGGTTAACGAAGTAAGTTTACTTTACTATTAATGACATTTATATTCATTTATATGGAGCTATATGAACATGAGATCATAATTATTAGCTAGCATCATCTTATTTGAAATTAAAGCGTAACACTTATTGTATTTGTATGTGCCTTTGCTTGATTTGGAAATATTATAGTTATTAAATTAAATTTCTATTTGTATGGAACAAGTAGGATGTTACCTTGAGGAAATTGTTGAATTCATGAATGTGTCTGGTCTTATCAGAGTGCAAATCTCAAGTCATTACCAGGTGCATCTTTGAAAATTTTGAAGTGGTAAATCATGTTCCATTTGTGTGTATTTGGTATGCAAAAAGTTATTTTGAAAAAAATATATATTTTATATAGTTATTTTCTCATGTTTATTAAATAGAAAAAAAAATTGTTTGGAAACTTTTTTTTTAGACAAACAATTGTGTGGGAAGTTATTTTTTTTCTACGACTATCTTGATTATAATTTTATATCTGAAGTAGAACTATAACTGGATTTTATATCACTTCTAATAGTACAAATATAAATATTGAGACATAATTATCAATATTAAGTACTCAAAAGTCTTATCAAAACATTCACCAATTAAAGAGAACACTACTAAAATACTGGCAAAAAAGGATAGAGCCAAAAATGACAGATGTTGACGCTCCAAATAAGTGACGCCATTTGAGACAGTGACGCTATGTCGGTCGTTTATTTTATTGGTAAAAATGTTGCTCAAACAGTTTTAAAAGAGCGATGGACATAGCCAGTTGGTGGAGCCAGAAATTTCACGAAGGGTGTCCAAGTGTTAAAATGAATCCACTCTTCTTAAAAAGTGGAATTTTTTTATTACTAGTGAGATTCGAACACACAAACACTTTAAGTTTGTGTGTCTTAACGAACTTCAAGGCACCTGAAACCACAAGATTACATTATATTGTTGTGTCAAGGGTGCCCAAAATATGTTATTTAGCCGCTTTGTTTATTATTTTACTTGTATATACGGTATAGTTTTTGGATGAAGGGTGTCCAATTGGACACAATGACATAAGGGTGGTTACGCCACTGGGCATAGCTGTACACATAATTTTTTATCGAACTTAAACTTTCACACCATTTTTAGTGCTTGATATATTTAAAATTTTGAATTAAATGTTTTGTTTTTTATCTTGTTTTATTTAGTTTATTTTAAAATATTTGAAAATAAAAAAAATCGGAATCACGTTTTAGGGTAAGTTTTATATATTTTTTTTAAGAAAGAAAAGAAACTTTACAAAAAATATATATGTTTTCTTTTATTTTTGGTGTTATAAATAAGTTAGTATTTTCTTTATTATATTTTTAGTTCAAGCTATTTAAATTTTCTATATTTTTATTAGTTCATTGTTGACACCCAATTTTGACCCTCCACAATATAAATTAATCATTTCGAGCTTCTCCAATTTCAAACGATTTAAAATTATTAGTTTTATAAAATTTCTAAAAAATAATAATAATAATAATATAAATAAATAAATAATAATAATAATATAGTTTGCAAGATTTTTAAATAGTTTGTCACTTTTCATAAATCTTAGATGATATATATGTTTTACATAATTATGTGTATAATTCGTATATTTTATGATTATTCGAAAATCGTCTAAAAAAAAAAAGGATTTTATATTTTAAATATTAGGGATGGTTATAATTTTGAATTAATGATTTTTATGAAATTCAAAATA
>JAJOOS010038052.1:0-18110 GCA_029582725.1 Solanum chiquidenum | reverse complement strand
TAGAATTAGAAAGAAACTATTTTCGGAAAGAGTAAATTTTGAAATTTTGGCAAGTTATGCTAAGTATGAGTTTAGGGTCAATTTCAAACGACCATAACTTTTAGCACATGATGAGTTAGGAGACCCATAAGATATCAAATGAAAGTACTTGGAATCCTCTTTCTAACGCATCAATTTTGGTAATTTTCGAGCTCGTATGAGGGAGATATGCCCATTTGAAGTTATGTTGACTAAATAAGGAAAGTTACCAAAAAGTATGAGGGGTATTTTGGTCCTTTCCTTACCCAATTAGATTTAGACGTTTTTAGTAAGCTTTAAGGAGTCTAAACTGATTAAAATAAGTTTAAGTTATTCCTAAAATATTCTTAGGGTTTTTAGAGGAGTTCAAGAAGTGGAAAAGAAGAGAAAGAGGCGACTCAAACCCTTCCAAGAACGCAACAAATTTTTTTCAGTTCCATCCCCGAAATTGAAAGATTTCTTCGTGAAAATCATCACCAGGTATGTGGGATTTCACTGGTGGATTCATTTCATCCACTAGGTCCCCAGAATTTAGTTAGATTCTTAATTCCTATATCATGATTAGACCTAGGGTTTCTAAATCCTTAGATATTAGTTGTGATTTTTTGTTGAATCGTTGTTTAGTTCTTTGCATGAAACTCAGAACCCTATTTGTGTAGATTCTCTTAGTTCATGAATTACAGATGCTACGTCAATTAACCTATATACATGCTCCATTTTCGAATGTCACATTTTCAGTATATAATTGTTACATTCTCAGATTTACATGCTAGTATTTTGAGCTATTCAATATTTCTATATTTTAGTCATAATGTATCATATACATATTCAGTTGGGAGTAGGCTTAGCACCGAGTGAACTAGGGTTTTACGTACCCTCATAGTACCAAAACTACGTGCCCCCATAGGTTCATAAGTCCCTTTTGTGGGCATTAGTTTTAGTGATCACGCCAGTTATGCCTTTATACCCATGACAAGGTATATCGGGCCCTTCAATGGGGTATATACATCGGACACCACAGTTAGCTCACGTGTTGGTTATGTCTGTTACTAGTAGCTCCCACAATCTGACTCTAGTGCATTTGACCAGATTTTTAGTTATACTTTAGTATTGAGTCTTAGCATGTTATATACTTGGTCATTGCATTCAGTTTAGTTCTTTTCAGTATGTATCAGTATTTCCATCATGTTCAGATTATATCATTGCTCAGTTATGCTTTGTTAAGGTTTTGTCCCATCATGCATGCTTAGTACCTTCCAAGTACTGAAGCATACTCTGCGCTACATCTTTTCATGATGTAGGTTCAGGTCCTCATTATTCAGATCACGCGTAGGTCGGTTCCCGATCCACATTCAACAACTTCAGTGGTGAGTCCTTTTACTTTGAGGACAATAGACATGTTTTCAGATATAGTCTTTCATTCAATTTTAGTTTTTCTAGGGTTAGCAAGGGAATGTCCCAGCAACTCTAGTCAGTAAGAGGCTTTTTCAGCCATATTATTAGATTCGACGTTAGTTTTTGAGTGATTGATCATTATCACTAAACTCTTAGTATATTTTATATATTCAGACCAATATTGGGCATCCCCCATCATTCAGTTATCTCATGATTTAGCTTCTGCATTACTTTAATTTTTTCATAGATTTGTTCAGTTTGCTTATGATATTCCAGCTCAGAGGTAGCTTGGGGTCACTTGTTATCCTAGGTCCCGTGTTTACGCCCAGGGGTAAGCCTCAGGGTGTGGCAATCCACTAGCTAAATATCCTATGGGGCACGTAGTTTTAGGGATAACGAGATTGTTACTAGAAACCCGACCTCTACTAAAGGGAGAGCTTTTATCTCATGAGACTTCTTCTAGAAACCTGACCTCTACTAACAAGTGAGCTTCCATATCAATGTCAATATCCACTCGTTCCTAAGCATAATTTCCAAGGAATTGTATTTTCTTACTTATTCTCATTATACATGGAAATACATGTCATCTTGTCAATGCAAGTTAGTTCATTAGGATAGCTCTTATTCATCGATTCAATTAGGTGAGAATAGTCTCTCAACCTAAGAATCCTTTCCATGTGAGAAAACCCTTTCACATCAAGGTTGCAAGTATTTTCTGAGAATAACCTTTCAACAACACAACAACAACATTGGTACTTTGCCCTTTCAAGGTTCAAAGCTTGCTTTCAATAAGCAAATCTAGAATTCAAGCATTTGATAGGATTTTGTCATAAATTCATGTAAATTCTATAACTTCATGCCTTAGATCATAAAACTCCTCTTTCATAATCAACAACCCTCATTATGAAATCACAAGTTGGAAAACATTGGGGTTTGCATGGGTTCATAATGGAAAACATCATAAAAGCATTGTAAATCATGAATTCATGCATATTAAAACATAATTACATCATTAATATCAATAATCAAAAGAACCCATGTTGGTTGAAGAAAACCCTAGCTAATTGGGGAATTCTACCTTTTGAAATAGAGGAATTTGGGGAGTCTGCGAATAAGAGGGATTCTTGGATGAAAACTACCATACCTTAAGTCCAATTGCATATCTTCAATGGAGGAATTCAGAGCTTATTTTGAAACCCTAGGTTGAATCTTCTTCTTCTTCTTTAAGTTTTCTAGAGAGAGAATATTTGGGAGGACATTTGATTTCTTTTGGGGAATATCAAAGAATGAACTAAATGGGTTTAATTTCGAGGTAAAAATTCTTATATAGGGGTCTTAAATATAGTCAAAATGATATAGTATAGGAACTAATTAATTAGGAAAAGACCCAGCTACCCCTGAGTTAACTGTAAGTTGTACCCAACCTGGATCACCGTTTGGACAACCTAAATGGTTGGAGGTTCTGTAAACTTTGGTGGACAAAAGAACCAATCAACGAATCGCCGAATGGTTGGCGACATAAGTGAGCGTCGCCGACTAGCGCGCAAATTGAAGGGTCAAAAGGGCAAAACTATTGTTAAATTCAAAAACTTCCTTCATTCTGACCCTCTCACTCTCACAACTATATTTTAGATTTTTGTTCTTGCCAATTGTTGCATTTTTGCATGGGGATCAATTACTCCATGGGGGGGGAGGCGAGGGAGATTTTGTGCTTTTTTTGTCAAATTTCTAGCATAGCATTTAGTTCTCTGATTTTGAGGTATGGCTAGACATAAGGTTACAGGTAGAAATCAACCACCCCGCAAGTGTGCGTGGGGTTTTGTGATCAATGAGTGTGCTGCACCCTCTCGTAATACTCAAGTAAAGCTTTCTCCAATGTGGGGAGGAAGGAAAGGACAAGGAGGCCTTTGAGTCCACACAAGCGAAGGAGAGCTGCGATAGTATGGGCGTCTATGCCACTCACCTCACTACATCAGAGTCAGACAGTGAGGGCAACCCGGGGGATAGATCATCGATCTCAGCATCTGAGCCAGAAGATGACTAGATACTGTAGACAAACAGAACGGAGCTGCGCCTCTTAGGTATTACATGATCCAACCAGAATCCCAGTGCCTCCTACACCTCCTCCACCTCCAGCTCAGACAGTAGATTAGGTACCTCCAGTGCCACTAGTATAGACACCTTCTCCCCAGTCATTGAACAAATTAAAGGCCATAGGATTGAGGACCATTCTTGAGGAGAAGAGGTTGTCTACAGACGGTGTAGTAGATAGGTACCCGGAGGTGTGAAACACTATAAAGTTCCACAAGTTTGAGATTTTAACCAAGCCTTGAGGCTCCTACATTCCTACTTGGGTTCGAGAAATTTATGCGGAGTATGAAAATTTAGTGCCTAAGGGAAAAAACAAGTCAAGTGCGTTCATACCAGTTGATCATGTAGTGGTGCGGGTTAGGAAAGAGTAATGTTGTAACACCGACATCAATGAGGTTCTAGGGTGCACGATGAATGTGATCCACTTCTTGGTGGATCAGATACAAAAGAAGACCCTTGATAACTTGGAGGGTTTGTTAGTTCCACTGATCTTAGATATCACACCACCATGGATAGATGCATGATTCTCGATAAATTAGAAGGATCTGAACATGGCTGCCACATATTGGTGCGGGTTTATCAGTAGCACCTTGATGCAATCATAAAACATATCTATACTTAGTCATCTGAATGGTGCATTTTTGGGGAGTATCATGGACCAGGATAGACTAAATCTCGGCCTAATTATTGAGTAGGAGATGGCCATTAAAGCCAAGCAGACTCAGACCTCTATTCTGTTTCTATTATTGATCACGGAGTTGTGCAGACGTGCTCGGGTGCCATTGATTGAGAAGATGGATGTAGTAGTGACTCTGACTCCCTCTACTGACATCCAAAGAATAGAGATTGAGTACACTAGAGATGAGGTCTAGAGGAGGAGCACTGCACTGGTGTATACTTCTCCAACTATTAATGTTGAGATGCTGGAGCTAGACACAACCCCTCCTACTCAGGAAGGTGAGCCTTCACATATCCCTGGCAGTTCCACTACTGCACCTTCTACTTCTGTTGCTGCCCCTTCTACTAGTGCTCCTCCTCTGCTATTGTTGCTGCTGCTACTTCCCGGCCCCTGTTGACCCAAGCCATATTGTTTAAAATAGACCATCTGTCCCATTCTGCTGATGTTGGTGCCTTCTAGGTAGAGACTGATGTACCTGGGCTGATTAAGAGGGTCGTTTCTGCTGCCTTAGCTCCTATCTGGGCTTAGTTGAGAGAGCACCAAGCGTTGATTGATGCACATGGCTTGGCTTTGGATGCCCTCACTGTGAGAGTGGAGGCTTGCGAGCACGATAAAGGTGAGTCTAAGGATGTGACGACCTTGAAGGTTGATATTATTGGGTTGAGACGTGACATGGATGAGCTGAAATCCATAGATCTATCTATGCTTTTTGGCACGGTAGATCTTTATGAGATTGCGCGTACAAAGTTTCCACCCATTTATGAGATCTCTCCATCTACTAAGACCGGAGATGCTGCTATGGCTGATGAGGATGCTGAGACAGATGCTCCCAAGACTAATGAGGAGGAGCTTGGTGTTTGAGATGCAGTAGTATATGATGACCTAGAGGACCTCAAGGGCGCGATGGTGTAGATAGTTGTGGAGGCATCACTTCTAGATACATCTATAGTGGTATCCAGTGGAGCGAAGGATGGAGTTGAGCCGGGCACTGAGGTCAACCTGGCAAGGGGATCTTGACTCTTTTTCAGTTTTCTGTTTAGACTTTTTATTTATTTTACATTTGAGGACAATTGCTAGTTTAGTTTGGCAGGGTGAGGTATATTTACACCTACCTCTTTTAGGATATTTTTATGGATATTAATTTTGTTTATGTGCTTGTGTTAATGCTGGATTTTGTTGGTTAATACTGATTTTTTATCCATTGGTTTCAATGTTATTGTTGGTTTTGACCCGAATTAATTTTTTTGCCACCTCTTGATATTTGTGAATGTGGTTGTTCTCTTGCAAATTTGAGTGTCGATTGCGGTCAATACCGATGACTTGAATAATGCTCTTGATTGAACGATATGCGTGTGCAATTCCGATGAGGCAAATCTGAGTTGCATAAGTCATATGTGAACTCTTACTATCTCATTGTGACTGGCCAATTGTTGAAATGAATCTTGTGATGATCGTTGCATTCTAGCTAAAATTGTAGAGTCTTGTTTGGTGATTTTGTTGAATGTCGTGTGTGGTGAGGTTGTCTTGGAATGTGTCGTTGATAATACCTAGAACTTGCCCCGTTTGTTCAATCGAATAATGTAGGTGAATGATAGAGATGATCTTAGGCACCATTTTTGGAGAGAATGAACCAAAATTGCCATTATATCTCTTTGTGACCACATTGTGAGAGTGTGAACCTTGCTTGTCCCCGTTTGAGCCTATCTTTTTTTTTGGATGAAACTTGAACATATTTGACCTTTTTCTTTCACACCTAGAATCTTCATGAAGCATTGGTTATTTTGAATAGCCAACTTACGCGTGATGAAAAATGAGGAAAATAGAGAAGTTTGAGAAATTCAACCTTGAAGGATCAAGTTGAAAAAGATGTAACCCCTCCATATAAAAAAAGAGAAAACTGAATGAAGAAAACGATTGAAAAAGAAAAGAATTGTTGAAATAAAGTTTGTACAATGGACAAAACAAATGAGGTATCCAATGAGTCATGCTTAAAAGAACATAGGGTGGATTGTGAAAATCAAAAAGAACAAAAGAAAAGGAAAAAAGGGAAATGCAGGCCATGCTTCATGAAGGTAGAAGTCACTAAGCCAAAATAATCATACCTTTACCCTCAGACCCATTACAAGCCTTGAAATACCTTTGTGATCTTCATTTAGCTTAATGTCATGTTGATTGGAAAATACGGGCAAGCTTATGGGAAAAATCATGTATCTGTTTATCTTTGAGAGAACGAAAGTTGTTTTGATTCCTAAATTCTGAAATTTTGCTGAGCTTTGTATGAGCATGGAATCATTCTTGATGTGAGGGCATTCAAATACTTTTGTTGAGCTTGAATTATCATTTGAAGCAAGCATTGTGAGCATGAATTCTACTTGATAATGGCTAGTCACAGTTTGAAACTTGTAGTGCACAATTGAACATTACATGGGTAGATTGAACCTTATGTGCATCCATGTTGAGTCTTGAGTAGCACTATTGGTAGACATCACTGTTGAACTGATTGATCTTGTATTTTACTTGAGGGCAAGGAAAAGTTTAAGTTGGGGGTGTTGATGAGTCGGGGATTTCGACTCATTTAAGTCTTATTATTCATAGTTCTATTGTCCTAAATGCCTACTTTATGCTCTAAACTGATGTTAAAATGCTAATTTGCAGCAATGAGGGCAAAAGAGCAAGACAATGACATTACCGAGCAAAACGGAGAGGAAAGAATAAAAAAATTGAAGAAAAGCTAGGCTGATGATCGCCAAGACAACTCGGTGAACCACCGAGTGGCACTTCAGCTCGCCAAAAGTTCCAGAAGGCCAGCCCAGGGAAAAAGCCAACTCAACGATGGAATAAGCAACTCGGCGGAGTGCCGAATGGATCGGCGATGGCAATTCTGATCGCCTAGAGTTACAGTGAAGAAGTTATAAAGGGGCAAGGCAAGACGGAGATGGAAAAGCACACTCAGCTCGTCGCCGACCTGTTTGGCGACATGACTTACTTCGCCGATCTGTCTTGAAGCTGAAAATTTGGAAGAGTATAAATGCGATTTTTAAAAGATTAAAAGGGAGTTCTTCCAGTTGCAAATACAGTTCTAGTTTAGAATTCTATGCTTTCTTGAGAAAGAGGTTTTAGAATTAAAACTATCAATTGATGATTGTAGTGATTGGGTTATTGTTGGTTCACCTTGAGAAAGTGAATTTAAATTCGATCCTTCCAGTCTAGCTCGAGAGAGTAGATTAATTATGGTTTTGGGTTGTGCATAGTGTTATGCTTGTCGAGGTTCGACAGAACTCGCTTGATTCATGGTATTTGATCGAGAGATGACTATTACATCTAAAGCCTAGCCTACTCACTAAGATTAAACGTCCTGTAGTAGATAATATTCAACCGTATTGTGAATTTGATGTTTAATCGATCACATCCCCAAGGATCCCTCTATACTTGATTACCCCCTATTTTCGTAGTTATTAATTGCTCAGTCTTATCCCCCCATTTGACACTAGTTGTCAACCACTAAAATTAACTTTAAATTGTTTCGATAATGTTTACTTCTACAAACGACTAGAACATGCCTTTTACTCCGTGATTGAATTCTCTACCGTATCACTCCCTGTGGGATCGACCCCAACTCTTCGTTGGGTTTATATTTTATTGCGACCAGCTAAACTTAGAATTGGATTAAGTGTAGTTGAGCGTTATTTGATACATATGTTTAGGATTATCAACAGCCGTTTCATTGTGATTACTCTGCGCTTCAGATAGCTTTGCTGAGCCTCCTTATTTTTTCCAGAGGATTTTACATTTATTTTTCGTTATTGTTGAATTATCGTGGGTCTTGTCCCAACATCTATCCTAGTATTAGAGGCTTCATAGATAGTTAGAGTTGATGCGTCTCTCAGATGTTTCTTTGTGTTTTGAGATCTTGAGAACTATTACTTATACTTTATTAAGTATTTCCGGACATTTATTTAAGTTAAGTTTAATTATGTATTTAAAGCTTCTTTATGCTTGAGTAAGTCTATCGCTAAGTTGTCAGTCATGCCAAGGGTTCTCTTGGGATCAAAAATGGTTCTCGAGTGTCGTCCACGTCCAAAATGTAGGCTCGGGGGGTGATAAATATATAGTGAATTAACAATGAAAGTGCTAGCATGACATGGACCAAGGAAACGTTCAAGCCAGAAATCACATAACTTCAATCATCTTCATCCCCTTTGTAGCACATTTCCGGTAATGTATAAATGTTCACAAATTAAATAACTAGATTCATAATAGGTATATAGGTCACTATATTGCTTGCTTTCTCAAAGTTTATTGAGCAGATGACCAAATCACAGAACTCAAATCAACTCAGTTACAAATTTAGCAATAAATTTTTTGAAAATCACCAGTATCTTTAATAGTTATGTGAGAACTTTGAGCCTTAAGGATGGGAGAGCTGTGAGCCAACTACAACCCAAAAGAGGAGGAATCGTGATCTACAACAGTCTTGTCAAGTTAACCATAAATCTATTAGATGCATTTATACAAGTATCGAGTCAAGAAAACACACTAGAATTCCGTAAGCTATTAATACTTCCCCATTGTCCTCACATCTTCATCAAGTGCGAACAAGAATGCCTCCCTTTCTAGCTGAAAGATCATACGAATCTTGAAAGGAAAAATATTATATGAAGCTTACATGTAAGATTTTGTTGTAAGCATTCATGAGCTTTCCATACTCGGCCTTCCTTTTTACATCTTTGGCTCATATGGTGCTTTTTTTCTTTCAACAGGTAGAACTAACCTTATAAATGACCTCATAACATTAAATATGTTAATCATCAAAAGCTTACAGCTGAAACAACCTTTAAACGAAGCCCCTACATGAATAAGAAGAAGGTACATGGAGGGCTCTTAGGATTATTAAGATACTAGTTTCTGGACACGTTCACGTGTATCCCATATTAATCAATATATTTTTTTTAAATAACACAAATATTATTAAAATGTGTGATGAATAAGCCAATTGTTTTTATTAATTATAAGATAAAATGCAAGCTCGAAATAAGTAAGAGGTTCATCTATTTAGTTTATGCTCATGTTGACACACAACTCACAAGCACACAAATACAATGAGCGATGAAAATAAAAGAAAAAAAAATGAGAATAAAGTGATAAAAAGAAATATGCATGCTGAGAGACAACATAAATAATAATACCTGAAAAGACATATTTTCCCTATAAGATAAATTCATGATAATATAAAGTAAGTAGAATTACATATGAAGTAACAACATCAAATATTACAAAAAAATAAAGGAATACGAAGAAGGTCATCAAACAAACTGATATGGTATCATTAGTTGAATTTTTATCCCCCTATAGATTGGTTATAGCTTTGGTGTCATTGTTTAAGATGAAGGAAGCTGATGATAGGAACAAGTCCAAGGAACTGTCCAACTGACCGACAACTGATGTGTTCACTTCTGTAGAGTTAGAGTCATACTAGGACTAGATTACTAAATCCTAATTTATGTACGATTGATGTCACGGCCCAACTTCTCGAGTCATGATCGCACCTACTAAAACCCACAAGTAGGTAAGGTGACTCATACTCAAAAAGAGAAGTAGTGAGTACAAGGGTAGAACTAAAAGTAAAATAATTCTAACAATAAGCAAAGACAAAAATAGGAAACAAACAAAAAACTATATACAAAGGAACCCTCCCAGAACATGAAAGTTACGAGTACAGAGCTGTCTAAAGAGATAAATACACGTCCCAAAAGTGGACCGCAAAAATCCGTCTCAAAGGCAAAAGACAAGCTAACATAAGTAAAGAAGGCAACATGCTGATCCAGAATGCCAAGTGCTCACCCTCGTCACCAATATCCACAAGCTGCAAAAGATGACACAAACGATCATCGTTGGTAGCTGGTAGAAGGACCTGCATCATGAAAAGATGCAGAGTGTAGCATAAGTACCAAACCAAGCTACTCAGTAGGCATCACAGGCCCACAAAACATGAAAGGTAAAAACAATATGAAAAGATAGAATCTAGAAAAAAATAGAGGTCAAAGAGGATATGAAAAGAAGCACACAAGCGTATCAAAATTAAATCTAAGTACAACTAAACTAAACCTAAGTGGACCCCATAAGCCTAGAAGGTACACTCATGCGCAAGTTAAAATAAAACCTGAATAGACCTCATCAAGCTCGAAAGTTACACCGAATAGCTAAGACAACAAGAATAAGATACTCAAACATAAGTCCAAAAGAAGTCAATTGCGCCTCTAACCTATAGTGATAGGATCTGGGCGTCGAAACCAAAGTGGTAGAAGATGGGCCTTGATCCCATAATGATAGAATATAGGCCTCGAACCCAAGGTGATAGAATCTGGGCCTCAAACCCAAGGCATTAGTCTCAAGCTAGAAATAACAGCCTCAAATCGTAAAACGTTTGCCCCAAATAGGAAATAACGACCTTAAACCGTAAATAATCACTACAACCAACTCATCACCTAACTAACAATAGGGCCAAGGGTGTGTCAATTCCAAGGAGAATACTATGTCAAGTCAAGTCACCATGGAACGCCACCCACCTAAAGGTATCAACCAAAGGCTCCCAACCTAGTACAACTCAATCTCCAATCGTCATGATAGCATAAACCTCAGATAACACCTCAGAACTATAGAAATAGGAAGAGAGAGGATAGAAGGTTTAATAAGCTACGAATTCACGTAGACTAAGGTTCATTATCATTCTCAAGTCTACTATTGTAGTATACAAGGATCTAGTCTGTTTGAAACGATGTCGGAGACAAAGCAAAGCAACAAACATTGAAAATCTAAGGAAACACTGGTCTATCCTATGCTAAGGCTGGACATGCATCAGAAACCAAGTAAATTCAAGTAATTCACATTGCATGCACAAACCCAAACCACCTAACTAAGCAAGGTACTATGCTTGAAATAATACCGATCAAACCTAAAACATTGTATCTAATAAGGGAGGTAAGAATACTCCCTCCCCGCCTCCAATTCACACTGATCAACATGTGCTCACACATTCAGGCTCAATCTAGATAGAATGGAAGTCGTAGCCTACCTTTAGGACGACCGGGCGCACTCCAAATTACTTCACCGGAGCTTCTCCCTTTCGAACGGCCTTTGAATGCTTCCACTCTATCAAATATAGGATACAACGTTAGTACGGTTGTTTAGACACCAAAATCACAACAAATGAAGACGAGCCAATTTTGGAGTCGAAATGGGAATTGTCTGACCTGCACTAGACTTTCCGGATTTGAATCGGCCTGAAGACCCAAAACAATACCCCCGAACTTGTGTTCCAAAATGGAACATATTCAAGGCCCAAAATGCAGCGAAAACCCAACATGAAAATACATCACACTTTCATTAATTTTTAAAAAACAAGCAAAAGGTAAAACTTGGATTCAGAAAAATTGAATGCTGCCCAGCATTCCGTGAACACTCCGCGATGTAGCCTCGATAATTCCCGACACGTGTGACTTTGAATCACCAAAACCGAGCTAAAATGAGCAAGATATCAGCCAATCAATATAGCACATTCTAGAACACGAAAAGACATATAACAGTCTGGTTTATTGCGATTATTCATCAAACAACGCGCATACGATAACTTCCAATTACTCTTCAGCGAAGTCACCATTAAAACAAAGCTTCCACACTTTAAATGACCTCATTTGGCCAAGAAATGAGAGAGATATGGGTTTTTGAAGTTTCCAAAATGAGCTGGTATTTCTGCTATATATGCACTATATTTCAGGAATATTTTAAAAACTTAAAATCTGTGAAAGGGTGTTCCGAACTTGTTCGGAGCCCCATGCACACAAACGAGATATCCAACTATATGGCACAGTAAAAATTTCCATACAAAGTTATCTTGACAAAAAGTGGGTCCCACACCCAACAACCATTTTAAGTCAAAATCCATAAAAGGGCTCGGAATTAGCTTAGAAGCCTTGGGACACGAATAAAGGGTCAATCTTGTCCAAATTTAACCTTCCAGAGCTAAATGCGCTGATGGAATTCTCATCCGAGCGTGTTTACTCAGAATGTTGATTAAAATTAAGCTTAGGCTTAAAACTTTAAAGTTAAAACGCCTAATAGCACTGACTCACAATAAAAACTGCGGGAGTCATGCCGACAATGGTACTAGCTTAAAAGAACCCTTCCAAAGCTAATGGAATTGTTAGAATCGAATTCTAGCGTCATCTTCCTGAACTTTTAATAAAAACGACCGTTCAAGGTTCAAAAACTCCCAAAACACTAAAATCGCATAAAAACAAAACGAGCAACTAGGTGACAGAACTGTCAGGCTCAAAAAGTCATAAATGACTTGTGGTCGCTACAGGAAAGCACTAAAAGAGAAACAAGAGGTATAAACATAGTAATTACAAAATCCACTGCTAAAAAGGACTTTCGTCCGCAAAATTAAGAGTCAAGAAATACATGAAGGCTCAAACAAGATAGCAAAGTGCTCCCGCATATCATGTTCGGTCTCCAAGGTAGCCTCCTCAACTGGATGATGCCTCGAACAAACCTTAACAACATGAATGGCTCTCAAGCGCAACCGCCACACATCCCAGGCAATAATATCAACTAGCACCTCCACAAAGGTCAATCGATCATCAAACTCTATTGCATCATCCTGGATCACATAAGACTCATTTGGAACATACCGGTACAACATCGAGATATGAATGACTTGGTAGATAGCTTAGAACATATGAGGAAAAGCTAACTTATATGCAACCTCCTCAACTGTCCGGAGGGTCTCAAAAGGCCCAATATACCTGGGTCTAAGGATGCCCCGCCTCCCAAATTTCATCACGCCCTTCATGGGTGACACGTGGAGAAAAACTCTATCAAGAATTGAGAATCTCAAAGGTCACCTCCGATGATCCGCATAACTCTGATGCCTACTCTGAGTTTTCTGAAGCCTATCCTGAATCACCCTCACCTACTCTAAAGCTTTCTGAATCAAGTTTATGCCACACGGTTTAATCTTTGTACTCTCAAACAAACCAAATGGAGAGCGACAACGCCTACCATAGAAGGCCTCAAACAAGGCCATCTGAATGGTAGTTATGTTGTACGCAAACTCTATCAAAGGCAATAATTGGTCCCATTGACCTCAAAACTCTAATACACAAGCCCGCAACAAGTTCTAAAGAACCTTACTAGTACGCTTCGACTTAGCATAAATTTGTGGGTGGAAGGCAGTGCTAAGGTAAACACAAAAACCCAACTCGTTCTGAAAAGTCTTCCAGAAGCTTAAAGTGAACTGAGCACCCCTATATGATATGATAGAGCCCGACCCACCATGAAGACGAACTAATTCATGATATATACAGGTTAATCTATCGATGTTGAATGAAGATTGAACATGGAGGAAGTATGCTAACTTGGTCAATCAATCAACGATGACCCAAATGTTATCAACAACTCTAGAAGTATGAGGTAAACCTGCCACAACTTCCATGATGATGTGATCTCACTTCCACTCTAGAATTGGTAATCTCTAAAACTCACCACCATGTGTCATATGCTCGGCCTTCACATACTGGCAACTAAGGCAATGAGATACATAGTCTGCAATATCTCTGCTCATACCGCTCCACCAGTAATGCTACCTCAATTCATGGTACATATTCACGGTGCCTGGATAGATAGAATATCTAGAATTATTGACCTCCCGAACAACCATAACTTTCACCACATAAAGAGTTAGGTAGTCCATGATGTATCAAATCTAAGGTCTTGGAGTCCTCCTTCCAACGCCGCCGAGTTTGCTAAATTTCGAGCCCGAATGAAATAGTTATGCCCATTTGAGTGTAGCCTCTCTAGTTAAGGCAATTCATCCATTTTAAGGAAGGGTATTTTAGTCTTTTCCATATCCCACTAGCCTAAAACATTTTTCTTACCCAAATAGGGGTCTAAACTGATTGAGATCAATTTTCATTATTCCTAAAATCCTTAGGGTATTTACAGAGAAGTTTTAAGAGGAGAAAGGTCAAGTTCCAAGCGTCCTTTCAAGAAACTGAGGATTTCATCAAAAACATAGTTCTTTCGAGGTATGTAAGCTTTCATAGTGCTGTGTTTGTTCGCCCTCATGCTAATCATGTAAATTTTACCCATGGATTTATTCTTGAAGTTGATTGATTTAGTTCTTGATTTTTGGCTACAATGGAGGTCTTTGAATTCTTGAAGTGAGGGTATTGCGAATGAGTTGAGTCTCTTGATAGATTTTTGTGTGGGTTTCATTGAAAATGTATTGGGCTTATGAAATTTTGTGAATTTGGACAATGAATTGCATTGGGTTATGAATGGAATTGAGTAGGGGAGAGGAAGAAAAAAATGGACAAATAACTGAGCCAGGGCCGCGTCACGGAGACGTTTTAAATTCCCCCTTCAAATAATCACCCCTCTTCACGTCTCGGAGAGGATACGAAATCCTCTGCCTCAAAAATCTTTTTTGCGACCAAAAATATAATTCATCCTCCGCATTGCTCCAGTCCTCTTCAAATTGTGTCTTCGCTCTCTTCATATTATTAAATATCTAAACGTTCATTAATCATTGAAAGATCCTATATGCTAATCATAGCTACTTAATTTACATATCAAATCAAGGTAAAGTTAAGAGAAAAATTTCAAGAAAGTCCTTTTGAGTCTTTTTGAGAAGTCTTTCGCAATTATTTATAATTTGGTTTAAGACTTGAGTAATGAGCATGAGAATGAGGAGAGTTAATTTTTTGTTTCAAATAAGTATAAAGGGAACTAAGTATTCCAAGTGTAATATTTTTACATTTAAAAACGAGAGAAACATGGTTTTCTAAATGAGCCTTTGAGGAGTTTTGAGCATTACCTCTTTTAAGAGGATCTTTTAAGTAATTATGTCAAATTGAGGAAAAGTTATATTTTTAAACATATGAGCATGAGTTTATATTATTGACAGTTGTATTGAGCACATAAATGGGGATGAGTTCAGACAACTCAACATCCTCATAAACCATGTATGCCAACATGGGTAAAGGGTCATACTTTTTAGATGATTCATTATTTCTTTTAAGCATAGCTTAGTAGATCCACATAGTTGAAGATTTCTATACCCCGACAAGGTATAGGAAAGTTCTGGCAGCGTGGGAGAGAGGTTGTATCATCACATAGCTCATAGTGATGGTTGTCGGTTAGAGAATCTACCAAAGAAGAGTAAAAGAATTTACAATTGTATCTTTATACATTTTGAGTTATTGTCTACTGTTTAAAAGCATTATATACTACATCTTAGTATCACCGCTCTCATACTGAGTTGAGTTGAGTGAGTTGAGTTGAGTGAGTTGAGTTGAGTTGAGGTGAGTATGTTTTCCCTTTCAATTAGTTCAGCTATATATATCTTTATGATTCAGTTTTTCCCCTTACATGCTCATACATTCAATGTACTAATGTCATTCGACCTGCATCGTTTCATGATGTAGATATAGGTTTTCAGGGTCATCAAACGTCATTTCGTTGATCCCATCGCATTCCAGTTATCTTTGGTGAGTCTCTTTACTTTCTGGAGGGCTTCACATTATCGTTTTGTTTTTGTTAAGATGTTGTGGGTCTTGTCTCGATATCTCTCATATATATTAAAGGCTTCATAGACAGTAGTGATTGAGGAGTCTTTTTCCATTTCCCGTGTTGATGTTTAAAGACTTTGAGTTGGACATTAATGTTCATTTCAGTATTTTCGATAGTTGAGTTAAACTACTTTATTAATGAGATCTTATGAGTTAATTTTTGCATTTGAGTTTCCTATGTCATTGAGTAAGTCTTCCGCTAAGTATTATGCCAGACCAAGGGTTTACTTGGGGACCAGCGATGGTTCTCGAATGTCGCCCACGTCCAGGGTATACTCTCGAGGCGTGACAAACTTGGTATCCATAGTGTTCAAGATTCCTAGAGTGTCTGTGAAGTCGTGTGTGTAGAGTCCTTGTTATCAGTGTGGAGCATGCCACATCTATAATTTGGAGGCTACGACATTTGGGAAAAAAATTCACTTCCTTCTTACTTTTTTTCATGCCATAGAGTTCAACTCTATAAAACTCTCTTTTTCATTTCATGCTTGGGTATATCTTTTTAGATTATGCCTCTAGGAAGAGACTTTAAAGGTCGTTCTTCTAGGAGGAATGACAACCCTCAATATCAAGGGGTACCCTATGCACTGAAAGTTCAACCCCCTTAGGGAGAAGTCACAAATGTTGATTTCTAGGATGTTATTCGGATGTTGTGTCAGGTTGTGGCAGATCAAGCTGGTCAATAAATAGTGGGTTGTCAGGATGTGGATGATATATCCAGGACCTGGAGTTCTTTAGAATAAATCCCCAGAATTCATAGGGTCTAATGTCACTGAGGATCCAAATAACTTTATGGAGGAACTGCAGAAGGTGTTTGAGGTGAAACATGTTGCAGATGCTGAGTGTGTGGAGTTAGCTTCATACCAAATCAAAGGCATTGCTAGGATTTGGTAAGACCAATAAATGAAGAGCATGGTTGAAGGGTCATCACTTGTGAGTTGGGCTGTGTTTGAAGTGCCTTCCTAGGACCGCTTATTTCCTCACGAGCTAAGGGAAGCAAAGGTAAGGGAATTTTCAGACTTGAAGCCATGAGTGTGCATGAGTAGATTCTCAAGTTCACCCAGTTGTCCCGTTATGCTCTGGAGATGGTGGCAGATATGAGGAGCAGGATGAGTCTGTTTGTTTTTGGGTTGTCTCGCTTTTCAAGTAAGGAGGGTAAGGAAGCTATGTTGATACTTATGATCCATGTGTAGTAGGTTGAGGAAGATAAGTTGAAAAATAGAGAAGAGTTCTGCAGTAAGGAGGGCTAAGACAAAAGGTCATGAGTCCAGACAGCAGAAGACCGGAAACGTGAACCGGTCATCTTTTTAGCAAAGGCCAACTAGACCTGCTTCATCATTTGCTAGTGCACCTCCCCCAAAAAATAGAGGTGATTTTAGAACCAGAATTCCTACAATTCTAGAGCTAGACCTACTGAGTTTCAGGGTAGTGTGGCCTAAGGGCCTAATTAACTCCTACCTGTTCTAACTGAGGTAGAAACCATCCGAGAGTGTGTCGCGATGGTTCCAATGGTTGCTTCAAGTATGGGCAGATATGTCACTTCATGAAAGAGTTCCCTAAGAACAGGTAGGGAAATGATAATGGGGGTAATAGAGCCTAATCTTCTTCAACGGCCCTAGTATATAGAGCAGCTCAAAGAGGAGCTACTTCAAGGACAGGCGGAGGGGAAAACTGTATACAAGTTGTCACCAGCTGTCAGGAGCAGGAGAATTCATCGGAATGTTGTCACTGGTATGATCAAAGTCTTTACTTTGATGTATATGCATTACTTAATCCAGGTGCGAGTCTATCATTTGTGACTCCTTGTATAGCTATGATGTTCGACATTCTTCCCGAATGACTTCTTGAGCCCTTCAATGTTTCCACACCTCTTGGTGTCACGACCCAGGGGTACCCCCTAAATGTGACAAGGCGTACTCAACCACGAAAGGTTTCATATGCCTCTTAGCATATCATAACATAAGAAAAAGAAATGATGCGGAAATTATTAAAATTTATCCATAAAATCGAAGTCTTTTTTAAAAGAAAGCGGAAGTCTAAACTTGTCTCATTATAGCCATCTACTACAATACTTGAATCAAAATAGGGTCACAGCCCTTTCAACATAATCCAAAAATAAAATACTAGAATGAAACTACAAATGACTCATCCATCCTTGAATCATGAGGACTCACCACTAGCTAGGAGAATAGTCGATCCAATCTTAAACCAAAAGAAGATCGCCTTAAGAACCGGACCGTACACTTTATAAAATGTAGGAAAATATGGGTTAGTACAAATATGCACTACGTATGATAGCC
>JAJOOS010038051.1:0-17907 GCA_029582725.1 Solanum chiquidenum | reverse complement strand
TATCACTTCTACCTGCTCCTATATAAACTTGCATTTTGCAAGAAACCACCCAAACCAGAATGAAAGCAATTCTCAACCACCCCATAGGCCCCATACTCTTTTTTAAAAATAGGAACCTGTAGTACAAAAAACTGTTTTCTATCAACTTTTTTTTCCCAAGTGGTCTGAAAAAAGAACACCATGAATTCTCAAGCTTCTTTGATGACCATCTCCCTACTAGAACAAGAAAAACTCATACACAAACTCCAAATCTTCAAGATTCAAGGTAAAGATAAACGTGGATGCTCCATCCTTCGCGTCATCGGCAAACTTTTCCCAGGTTAGTTAATTCTTTGCTTTTTCTATGTGTATGTGTTACTGTCTGGCTAAATCAACCCAAAAATACTCTTTTAACATGATGTGATACTGTCTATTTTGGGAAAACCCGCACGTTTTTCACCAAAAAAGGGCATTCATCACACCATTAAGAGTATTGCTACTTTGTTATCCTAATTCTGATTTTTTTTACTGTACTGATTGATTTATCAGCAAAGATTGTAAGTGTGGAGGCAGTGAACAAGTATCTACAAGAGAAGATATATCCAAGTTTAGAGCAGACACAGTTCTCAATAGTGTACCTGCATACAGGGGTTAACAGAGCTGAGAATTTCCCCGGAATAGCTGCTCTCCGGTCGATCTGTGATGCTATGCCGGAAAACGTGAAAAATCATCTGAATGCTGTTTATTTCCTTCATCCAAGCCTACAGTCTCGACTCTTCCTTGCTCTTTTCGGCCGGCTCATCTTCACCGGAGGGTAATTTGTCTTTTCATAAGTCACTATTCATTTCACTTTCTTACAAAAATCATAGATTTACAGTCAAGATTCTGTGGTACCAAACTTCCAACCCGCCCATTTTCCAGCATTAATCACGGCTATCATCTTGATCCACATGTCTGATTGAACAACTTTTAGAGTAGTAATGAAGAGTTTCACCTACTGCCATAAAAGTAGTATAATATATACAACGGTCTTTGAAGACCTGCCAACTTAAAATACTGAATTGGTGAAATTCCCTTTTATTCTTAAAGAAATACCCCATACTAGATAATAGAAGGTTCTGAAACTAGCAGACTATACAAATTGGACCAATTAGTATTACTGCAATATTTTTTGATTTAGCTGACTTTAAGAGCAATAACTTAATTGCAGGGTGTATTGGAAGATGAATTACATGACCAGGCTAGAGTTCTTGTGGGAACACATAAAGAGAAAGGAGATAGAAATACCCGAGTTCGTGTATGATCACGAAGAGGAGCTGGATGACTACCGTCCGATGATGGACTATGGAATGGAGGGAGATCATCCAAGGGTTTATGTTGATTCTACTGTTGAACCTGCAATTTCTATGTACTCAATGAGGTGTATTGCTTAGTTAAAAAAGAGGAGAACTCTTTTAAGGTGGTCTTAGATGTGCTGAACTGATATTGTTTGCCGGCCTCATAGGCTACTATATTTTATCTTCAAGCATTACTAGTTTTACTGTTAGAAAAGCTGCAAAATGCTTAGTGGTTATATGTCGCATTCCCAATTCTAGGTTTTGTTTAGACTGTAAAACGAAAAACCAAATGAGTATCAATAGATTTTTTTCCTTTCGATGAAACAGCAAGAGATTTAATATTCCGGCTTGTAACCGAACTCAACAACTCTTCCTATCATTTCCAATGGACAAAGTGTTGTTTCCTCATTTCTTCTCTAAAACCAGCAATATATTTTTAAGAAGCAGATGTTAGGAAGTGGTTATGCATATACTGAACATTGGAGGATTAGCTAAGTGGTTATGCATATACTGAACACGAAAAGGCATCCCTTTAGGATCATTTGGATTCCAGGAGACATGAGAATAAAATTGAAGCACAAGGCAGTCAGAGGCAGATGTCTCATGTTTGCTATAAGTTCAACCGAACCCAACATTTTGGACACATAGAGTATATCTATATGCAAGAATTACTAAAATTTCAACAAAGATTATATTCAGAACCAAATACCAAAAGGGAAATGGGTTCAATTGCAAGATCTTAAAAAGAATCCTCAACTGGAAATGCACGACTTCTATAATGTCTTTGGTCATTCCATTTGGTTAAAGTCAATTGGCATCGTACTGATAACCACTCGGCCGCTCCCAAATAAACACAGACAAATTCTAGGCTATCTCCAATTCCATCAGTTTTCTCCAGTGACTGTCTTAAATTTCGGAGAAATATTCTTTTCGATGTAACTATGATGTAGTAACATTTTTAATTTACAGCCCTTCCAACACAATCATTCTACTTTTCCAAAATTCCAAACATTTCACAAGCTTAGTTAAAATAAGTCACCTATAGGCTATACGGACTTAGCTTTCTGGTTAGTTTACTCATCTGAACGATACTCTTTCTGGTTAGTTTACACATCTGTATGATATTACAAGAGTAGACCTCCAGGACCTGAATCCTAGCTAATATTCCGTTCCAGCTAATTAGTTGTTCACAATAAAAGTGAAGGTATTTACAGAAACACAAAGCAGACACAGCAAGATCATGCAATTCCATAGGAATGTTGCAGGCAATAAATAAATATGTTGGTACAGGTTTATTCACAATTCACAACATATGAATATTTGATTGATAGGAATGTTGCAGTCACCCAGATTGCATCAAGAAAATGTAGGTACAGGTTTACTTACAGCACACCACTAATTGATAATTTGCGTCTCATATACAAATTAATTCCATCCATCAAAATGAACTCTGGCAAGAAAAAACATATTCACAAACCACCTCAATGGAGGAATCCACCAAGGTCCACTGCAACAAGATAACAGCACGATTCAAAAGGTATTATACACTGTAAGCAGAGATCAAAATAGAGGATGGATGAACAGGTCTATTAAAAAGTTCCTTCTTTTACCTATTTTCCTAAATCAACTTCTCCCCATCCAAACCGTAAAAGAACAAAGAATTTAAGAAACATGTGCATTTATGCAAATTTCAAAATTACATGCTCATGGTAGAGCTAGAGATTTCCATTAAGTTTGCCCAGTTATTGGAGGGAAAAATTGGAAATCATATGAATTGCCTAATCAAAGAAAAACAGACAGATGAACCATCAGTAACAGTTACCCAAGAAGTTGGAGTAACTCAATATCTAAGCCCTTTTGACATGTAAATTAACTTAATTCAGATAGATGAGTATCAGGACCCACAATTACTACTGATTAAAATGGTAACTGCTCAGTTCTTTATGCATAATATTAACTTATATTTTTCTAATAGGACTATTGCAACTGGTATTACTTCATCTTAACAGAAGACTCTCTATATCTAGCATATTCACAACATCAACACAAGCTAATATTCCAGGCATAAGGAAGCAATTTATTTGCCATGAAATAGTCAAAATGTATTGTTTAGTTGGGGAATAACTAACGCTCATCGATGTGTTGTCCCTAAAGTCTCTCCTAACTGCAATCTTATTATTGGCACTGTAGGGTCTTTCAGTTGTATTGGAGGTACAAATATCTCCATACAAGTTTTAAAGAGTTAGCTGTGCACAGTCTAATTACACTTAAATTGAATTGTGCTTCATCTATAACTTCAAATATCTTATAATCGATCCAATCAAGCTTCTGGTGAAATTCAAGAAGTTGACTGTTAATCTCTCTAGAGTTGTCAAGAGAGTAGTACAATATATTACATCAGTGACCAAACTAGAAATACAGTTCACAAAGTAAAACAGCCTAACATACACAAAAAAGGATAGGCAGACCTACATTTTCAACATGGATTTGGAGTGAACCAAATTGGAGGAGGCCAACGAAGCATAGAATGTGAATTGCGAGGACAGCAGGACAATGCTTCAATACTACCATCCGCTAAATTGTAATACCCTAAATCATGATTTCCATCGGCACCATCATAGTTAGACTCACAATAATCATCAGTAAAGTAAATCCTGTTTCCTTCACATCCAGGAAAATCAGAAGCCAACAATGCCAACGAAGAATTTTCTCCTAAAAACAACATCGTCTCACCCAAACAGTTAATCTCCTCCCACCTTGGTCTTTCTAAAACCAACCTAAAGACAGAAAATTCAACTGTCTTATACACCACATCAAGCTGATGATACGCGGCGTCAATATCAAGCTCCAAAAATCTAGTCACCAGTAAAAATTCATCATTTGTTTTGACCAAATACTGCATATCACCACCAATTTGCTTAGGAGTTTCAATAAACGAAACACTAGGTGTGTCACCACAAACATCACAAACTGCAATTTCTCCAGATTTATGAACAGCATAGAACAATCCTTCAAAATAGATAACATCCTCATCGTAAAACCGCGCATCATCAATAAATTTCCATGAATGTTCTCCATTTTTGCAGTAAGCAATCTCACCTGTTTCATTAAGGATCACCATCGTAATAAAATTCGGATCACGTGAAGGACTACTAGAGATGACAGCTTTCCTAATAAACGAATCACGCATTTCTTTCAAATTACGAGCGTAAACCTCGCCATCAGGAGATCGGAGGGTAAATTCCCGACCGACGCTATAAAAATTGAAATTTACCACATTAGGAAATTGAGAAACCGGTGGAAGATTAAAAGTTACTTTTGTAAGTGGATTAATAACGAAAATTGACGGCGATTCGTCGACGATGATGAGCCAGCCATGGGAAGAGCCGCATCGTCGGCGGCTGTTTGAAGCCTCAGGAAGATTGAGGAAGTGAACCTTGTTGTCAACGAAGTTGAAAAAACCACGCCGGTTCGACTGGTTTTTTGGGAGCATTAACCATGGGAGCTGACACGGTAGGTTTTTGGGAGTCGCCGGCGTTGAGGAACGCCACCTGGGACAAACCGCCCGGAAATGGAGGTAGTCACGGAGGTCAATTAACTTATTCACGATCGTGTCGAGAAGCTCCGGTGGAAGTTCCGACCAGTCATAATCAACCGACATGGTTTTAGATAATACAATAGTGATATGCCCCCCAAAAAAGAGAGAGAGACGTGATATATTAAGCTTTAATGTATATACGTATTATCTAGCGAATGTATATGATGTATATATTAGCTTAGGAATATAAATATTTTTGGTTCAATGTCAACTTAATTAGACAATTATTACTATTATTTTATTATTAATTAGACAAAACAAAACTAATTTGTAATCAAGTGATGAAATCTTTGATTTTTCATTCAAAATTATCAAACATTATCGGCTTGAGGCATTTCATTAATTAAAATCGAAGAGATTTACTCCAAAAGTTCCATGCAGCTTCATTTATGCAATGGCATAGGGAACACACATCTTACCCCTGCCTCTCCGAAAGGCTGTTTTTAGAGATCCCAATTTAAATACCGCATATCAAAGTAGGTATAAAAAAGGTAAATAATAATTAAGAAAACAAAGCAACTAATAAGGAAATATGAACCACCACATAGCAACACATACATACATGATACAACTATATAAAACAACCATTGCTAATAGCTACTTCAAAAGTTCAGTTTGCCATGTCAAATTATCAATGTTTAAATAAGAACATGTAATTTGTTCACTTCAGCAAAAACTAAAGCGTATTTGCTTCACTTCCACCATAACATTTGAAGCACTATAACAAAATTAACAAAGTTTCAAGAGTTAAATTTTGACATATCCTAGAAATAGGATCAAGAACTTTCTCTATCATCTTTGCTCCATGGCGTTCCTTCGAAAGAATACAACACATAATTAAAAAGTTTACATGATATTGGTGCACGAGATGCAGAGAGTTGTTTGATAGAGCATAGCCTATGAGTTGACCAAATCAGTATCGAGCCCTGCCTCGCCATTCTTTGCATCGGTGCTCTCACCATTGTTGAGAGCAACTAAATCAGCCTCAACAACTTCTGAACTATCACCAGCAGAATTAACATTACCAGTGCTCTCACCGTTGTTGACAGCAACTAAACCAGCCTCAACGACAGTTTTAACAACTTCAGGACCAGCACCAGCAGAATTGACATTATCGGTGCTCTCACCATTGTTGACAGCACCTAAACCACCCTCAACAACAGTTTCAACAACTTCTGGACCAGCACCAGCAGAATTAACATTATCATTGCTCTCAACATTGTTGACAGCACCTAAACCAGCCTCAACAGCAGTTTCAACAACTTCTGGACCATCACCAGCAGATTTAACAATATCCACAGCACGCAGATCAGGGTAATTACGATGGTTCAGGGAATGCAGCCATACAGCCATTGTCCCTTCCTTGTGTTCTGTCGATGCAATATGACTATAAACATACTTCATTTTGAATTCTTCTGCCTCCTCTAAATAAGCTTTCAGAGACACTTCTTCATGAGTGTCCTTCCACTTACTGTTATATGAGGTGAAAAAGCATTCGTCCAAATACAATCCAACCTCAGGCGCCATGGGAACATTGATGTTGACATCCCTGATATGATCAAATTGTATCAGATTAAACCATGCTTACCTACTCAAAACTTAAAAACAGAATAACTAACAAAGAGTAACACATACCTTCGGAAGGCAGTTACAATTAACGATTCAGGAGCACAGTTTCTCATGATAGCTACAGCAAGACCAATCATTTTACGGATTTGATGAAGCATGAAGCTCTGACCAACAACCTCACACTTCACAAAATCAATGCCATCAACATTAACTACAGTATTTGCATTAAAGGAAATGATATATCGCTTGGCAGCAGGGTCATCAGCTTTTGTTCTAGTTGTGAAATTGTGAAAATTATGAGTTCCTTCATAGTACTTCAAAATTCTGTTAAATCTCTCTTTTTCTTTCTCTCCATAGCAAAACACACTCTCTTCCACCTGTTCTTCCATTTTAGCATTTTCATTGCTTCCTTCAACTTCATCATTCCTTTCTTCAACCTTCTCACTCAAAGAAGCTTCATTTTCAATTACCATACTTGTATTCGTAGTCGGATCATTTGCATTAACTACTGGTGCATCAACAATAATAACTGACTGAGTTATTGGATCGAAAACACGTCTACCCATTACTCCAACGACTTTACGACCCCTTTCTGGACAATTTAAACACTTAACAAGCTCTTTTCCAGATCCTAAACTAGCTAACACGCTTTCTCTATCACGATGTGCATATGGATCAAGAGCAAAAACAGGAACCAAATACACATACCTACGCTTATCACAAAACTTCTTAGCACTAAACGCATTCGTTACACGTTTAAACCCAAAGATCCGGATTTGAGGAACGAGAAAGGAGTTAAGCCGATCAATAAAACCAGGCGGATCGACGTAAAACCGACCCGAAACAACTTGACCCACGGCGCTAACACCCTTATCAGTACGAGCAGAACGAGCCCACTCGTACTTTCTGGGTTGACATTTATCATGGTCAGGCACACCACCTGCTTGATAAAGTGCTTCTTCTAAATCTCCTTCGATTGTTTTTGCTCCAGGATTCTTCTGCATACCCTGATATCCTACTCCACAGTAAGCAAAGAATATTGCTACTTTCCTGCGCTTGTATCTAGGTTTCCTCTCCGGAGCAGAACCATCTCCGGCACCAGCACCGGCGCCGGCGGCGTATTCTTCGTCGTCGGAAGTAGTGGTGGTGGACATTTTCAGCTTTTTGGGTTGTGGTTCTTCGGTAATTGATGAAGGAACTGGTTCTTTCTCCATGTTTGATTTCAATAATCAGAGGGAATTGGAAATTTGGGAATGAAAGAGATGGTGGCCATTACAGAGCAATTTGTTGATTGGGGATTTTATCAAACCCTAATAAAACCCTGGAACCAACTGCCCGGCGCCACGATGGATCTGAAAATGGTATGCTGCTCCTGATTGTACCATTTGAATGGACTACAGTACTTGAAGGATTTTGGAAATTAAAAAAAAGGGGGTGATGCTAGTAGACATTTTGGACATACAAAAAAAATGAAAAATAATATTTAAATCTTTTAAAAAGAAATTGATATTTTAAACAAACTTTAGAAAAAATCATATTTGAAATTCAAAGTTATCTTTTCTATATATGAATTTAATTTGCAAAAAGACTAAAAGTAGCGAATAAAAATTCACTTTAAAAAATTGATCAAAATCACTTTTTAAATTTTTTATCTATAAAACAAGTTACAATTTGATCAAGTAGTATCATGATTCAACCGGCATAGACGAAATTACATTAAAATTGGGGAGGAGGATTGAGATTAGTTAAATGTAATTAAGCATTACCATTATTAATGCTCCATTAACAATTGCTGGAGATCCTTTCTTGTATCGAGGAACCAAGTTGACACTAGTACCGCGTATTTCCCTCCAAGTCTGTGTCTTGAATGTATATACTAAATACTGAGCTAAAAAGAAGTTTGCCTGATTGTATTATAATTGATATCTTGAATAGACTTCCGATACAAGTCCTTGTTAGATGTCAAGGAAAATATCATCATTCACATTAATAATATACGACATGATTATCTACTATTGGGGATGAAGAACTTACAAATTGATCCAGGGGGGGGTTTGAAACCAACTGAAGGACTATAAAATTACTAGGGTTTTTCTCATATATATATACACAACTGATTTCGGTTTAACAATTCTTTTTCTTCGAGAAACAAGTGCAAAATGGTCCCTTGTTTCTTTTAATCTAGCAGTTTTAATCCCAAACAAAACAAACCATATATAATTTATGCAACGTTTTAAGGAAATTTCTCAAAATCAATTAACAAAACATATATATTATGCAGCAAATCCCAAATGACCCGTAAATAACTCTACCAATTCCAATAGTTCCCTTAAAACACTCAATGATTATCTACCATATATACTTTTAAAATATTAAAGTATCTCACCACTAATTAAGGGTTTCTTATCATATATTGAGAAAAATACACTTAGATACATATATTTTTTCTACCATATATACACTAAAAACAAATCAGAAAAGATTCAATCACAATTCATATTCTAATATACTGTATTAATGCTATATTTTATAGTGTGTATATGCATTTCCTTGTGCCGCTCAATTTTAAGGGATATTTGAAGGAAAAACACATACATACTATCATATTTATAATTACTACCTATACTTTCAAAATATACATATCTTACCACTAATATAATTAAGAGTTTCCTATTATATATTAAGGAATATACACTTAAATTTGCTACCAGATACACTAATCTTGTGAGACTTATGTATGTTTCCATATTTGAATGCCTCATAACTAAGTGAAAAAGAAACATTTTTTAGATTTTGCAATTAAACAAAGACATTATGGTGTAAGTCATTAAAAATGTGTGAGATAGGGTGGTGTTAATTGGTAGGGTATATATATATTAATCATGTGTTTAGATATAGTATTTTAACAATTTTCAAGATTAAACATGTAAGTAGGAAATTGTTTAGATATATATTATTAATCATGTGTTTAGATATAATATTCTAACAATTTTTAAGATTAATTATGTAAGTAGGAAATTATTTGAGTATATACTATTAACCAGTCCTTACAATAAAATATCGATAAAGATGAAAATGAAAATGGATCCCATGAGCGTTTAAAATGAAATTCCCATTATTACGATAGTTAATGGGTTTGCAATTCTCTCTCCCACCCCCCCCCCCCCCACACACCACACACCACTACCATATAAAATATGTTATGCTTATAATATTCAAAAAGTTATTTCTTGTATTTTTACTGAAAGAAGGATAGATTGTTAGGTACAAAGTTTAAAAGGAATAGACGCATATAAAATTTGTTTGGATGGACTTATAATTTTTGGCTTATAAATTAAAAATCATCAGTTAGATAGTTTATATATTTAATTTATTTTTATCTTTTTAGCTTAAAAATAAGTATTTAAAAATCAAATTTTATTTTATTGAAATAATGCTACCAAAAAAATGCTTTAAAAGCACTAATATTTAATGGGTTTTCGAGGAACCAATTCCCTCATGAAGTACTAATATTTAATGGGCTTTTGAAGATAACTAAAGATGTTGTGCAACCTCTGTATAGAATTTTGGATCAGTAACAGTAAAGAAATATGTAATAGAGGTGAAGAAATGAAAGAAAAATGGTTGAGATTAAATGATGAAGAAAAGGGAAGAGTTTAGTATTTTAAAAATTAATTGAAAAATATAAATAATAAAGAAACGTGTCAGCAAAAAAATGAAAAAAAAGCCATGAAGATTTTTCACTCCAAAATTATTATGCACGGTGTTATAATAGTAGTATACTAGCTTTCAAACACGTCCATTGCACGTGTATCTCTTGTTTAAAAGTATTAACATTTTGAGATGTTAGAACTAATATTGAAGTAGGTATGTGATTAAAATCGAAAATAAAAATACGAATTAATGAATGATTAGCTTATTAGACTGATATTTATTGTCATGAAAATATTAAATTCTGAAAATTGTTTTCAAATTATGAATGTAAAAATATCCTTTATTTTATAGAAATGAGATATGAATTTGTGGGTTAAATAAATTTTTTTTAGTACCTTCTTTTATTGTCACTGGATCAGAATAGTGAATAAGTAGAAACAACATTTGAGTGACACATTTATCTCTTGCTTATTAATATTAATATATTTTAAAATAAATATAAATTATATTGAAGTATGTAAGTGATGAAAATCCTTAGAGAAAAATACAAGTAAGAATTAATGAATGATTAACTTATTGGACTGATATTTATTGTCATTGTAAAGCACTAACTTATCAAAATTGTTTCAAATTCTGAACATGAGAATATCCTTTATTTTTAGAGATAAAATATGAATTTGGTAGGAAAAAAGATCCTTTTATTACCTTCTTTTAATATCATTGGATCAGAATAGCGAATAAGCAGAAACCACATTTGAGTGACATGTGTGTCTCTGTATGTATGTTATGAAAATCCTTAGAAGAATATACAAGTATAAATTAATGAATGATTAGCTTATTGGATTGATATTTATTGTCGTCGCAAAGCATTTACTTGTAAAAATTATTTTTAAGTTATGAACATGAGAATATCCATTATTTTCTAAAGATGAGATCTAAATTTGGGAAGGAAAAAAGTTTCTTTAGTGCCTTCTTTTTATATCATTGGATTAGAATAATGCATAAGCAGAAATCATGTTTGAATGAATTCACAAGTAGTTCAAAAAAGAATATGCACCTATTAATAGTCTTTCCATAAAAGTGGAGTACGCCAAGTAGTACTAGGCGAATAGGCCCGACTTTTATGGATTCTTTATCTGAATCAATTACGGGTCCTTCACTCCACAAAAGAGAACCCACATAGAAACTTTGAATTTTTTTCGGAAGCTTTCTTTTATAGTTTCTCTACGGGTTATCTTTTGTCCTTCACTCCACTTTTTATGGTTATTTATGGTATTTCATGTTTCCTAAGTTTTTTAAAGAGAAAATGGCCAAAAGTCTTCCCAAACTATAGTCGGATTCCAACTACACACTTATACTTTACGAGAGTCCTATTACACCCTAAATGCTGATGTGGCAAAGAAGGTGTGAGAGATAAAAAGATAGTTAAAATATTAACTTTATAAATATTTAATTTATTTCATATTAATATTCTATGTTCCCTTTTATTTATCTTTTACCTTCTTTATCTCTTCCCTTCAATCTTCATCATCAGATCCATACTAGACATTCGGTGGTGGCTCACCTCGACCACCAGGTCACCACCCTCATCAGGTTTTCATTACTAAGTCAATTCTCATCACCAAATCACATACTTTTCATCATATCTCCACTTTTCATCACTTTGAAAATTTGTTTCAAAATCAAAATCAAAATTGAAAGTTAGAAGAATCTAACTTTAGACTAGTCATTAATGGAGGAGTTCACTAAGTAATAGATTCAATTAATGGAGAAGAATTCATCATTGGGTAACATATCCTTTAATGAAGAATGCCCATTTATTGAAATTGTTGTAAACATCAATCGAATTTCTCATATCAACATTGTTAAATCTAAATCAATACTAGTCCCTCCGCAAGTTTGGTACCTTTATCCCGGCAAACAAGTATATCGCTTACCGGTGATTCTTTGAAAAATCGATCTTTGAGAAATATTATAATAGTGGAAGAAGAAGCAATATTTAGTGATAGAATTTTTTGTTTGTCTCTAGCTTTAGAAAACGAGATTTCCTGGTGTGCAGTGAAGGTCGAAGTTTCGATAGTCATGGCGTCCTCTCGTCAAATCTGCAAAAGGTTCAAATAAAAAAAATGGAGGAATGGAACGGAAAAGAAAATGAGAAGATGAAAATATAAAAAGAAAAAAAAGGGTAAAATTACGTGGCAACGCGTGTTGAATACCACTTAATACAAATCTGGGTTTGAGTTTGTAGGGGTAGATATTTCACTTTTAAAAGGTTCGGGGGTGATAGGATCCCCGTGAAGAATAAGTGTGTAGTTGGGAATTCGATAATAGCTTGGGGGGGCTTTTTGCCATTTTCTCATTTCTTTTTATTGTTAACTTTCCCTATTTATTTTTAAGTTTAAAAAAAATAAAAATTTCAACCACTATAAACATCATTGTCAACTCTTGCAATATGTTGGTATGGATTCAAACACTCAAACTTCGACTCTGACTCCTCATCCGGCTTCGACTCCTCCCGACTCCTTCTCCTCCGACTCCTTCTCTTCCTCCTCCTCCTCCGACTTCGACTCTAACTCTGACTTCTCCGACTCCTCCGACTCTGACTCCGACTCCGACTCCTCCGACTCTAACTCCGACTTCAACTCCGACTATGATATAATGAAGATGAAGGCCCAAGTGGAAGAAATTACTGCGTCTTTCATCGGAGGAATCACATACACTGTTATATTTTCTGGCTCGGGTCTCCTATTCGGCAACCCATTGATGTCGTGTGATGTAGCTATGACCTTTGTTTGTCTAATATTGGTCATATTTGTTTTGACCATAGCATTTTTCTTCATTGTTATGGTCATAAAGACATGAAAGCTCAACCCTATGTTGAATGATTTCAATGTGAGGAGATTGAACATTAATTCAGGGAGCAACAAAATCTTTGGAGGTTGAAACCAACAGAGACTCAAACAATCTTGAAGACCCTAATCTGGTGCATCCTATGACATCTCACCAATCCGTCAAGGACCGTTTGACAATAGTTTTGGAATCAAAAATCAGTATTACCCTAAAAAAAATTTACTATCAAATATTTTGGTTGACAGCCATATACGTGGAGATTTATGATTTTATTTTAGTGTATGTTGCTTGGTACACTTTCTGCAGTAAGTGAAAATAAATTACATTTCCTAAAATTCAGTTCAATGTTCTTTGATGAAATTGCTAATTAGATATTATATGTTTTTGTTTGCAGCTGTTAAGTGCGGTTGTGTTAGAACAACTTTGGATGCGGCCTAAGTTATTTGAGGGAGTCATGTTGCTGCAGCTTTGGATGCCAAATTTTTGAGAGAGTGAACTGATTGGAGTTTGGATGTGTCCAAGTTTTTTGAGAGAGTGAACTGATTGGAGTCTGGATGTGCCCAAGTTTTTTGAGAGAGTGAACTGATTGGAGTCTGGATGGGATGGGCAGTTGCGCTTTTGGGTTTTTATTTTTTCTTTCTTAGAGTAATGAAACCTTTTAAGTTTTGTGCATCAAATTTAGATTATTAAATGAAGTAACTAACTATTTCTCCATTCCTTGATTTTATCATAGATGCATTTCAACTCTAGTTACTACTTATTTTTTGTTAAAATCGTAACTTAAAAAGTTTAATTATGTCCTAAATACCCATTTAAAAACTCAAATATCCTACTATTAATTAAGCCGATCACAACTAATTAACTGCAAAGCTCATTCATACCCTTTAATTTCTTAAAAGTCATAGTCCTTGAAGATAAAAAAATCAACACGTAGCTACTAATCTATTGTCTGGTGAACACGTACATACATATTTGTTAGGCTAAGCAAGTTACATATTGTAGAGTATTTGTAAACTATAAGGACATGGCCCTTGCTTATAATGTATTGAAGTTACTTTAGAAACATATGCAAAAAGTATGCCATTCACCCTTAGATTGGTCATAATTACAAAATTGAGTACAAAAATTACATAGTTCTAGTTTAACGCAAAGTGTTAAATTTTCGTCTAAAACCTTCAATACTTGTGGACTAAGAGGAGGTGATATCCTATTGAAGTAGCTCATAGAATATCGGTGTTGGACCATTCCTACACCGCTTCAGTTATTGTCACGCCTCGAGCCTATATCATAGGTTGGACTGGAACTCAAGAACCATTGCTGGCCCAAAGCGAACCCTTAGCTTGACTTACTTACTCAACGGAAGACTTAAACATAAGAAAAAATATAACCCATGCATAACTTAAGAAATAATAGTTTAGCCAAAATGGCAACTCAGTCTTTAAACAATATCTAAATGATAATGTAAAGGCAACTGAACTACTAACTGTCTATGAAACCTCTAAAACAAGGAGGGATGTCGGGACAAGACCCTCGATCATCCTAACAATAAAATACTGAAAATAAAGTAAAATGAGTCCTCCAGAATGTAAGGAGGCTCACCAACAGACTCCGAGTGCTCAACTGGATCAATGAGGCGCTGCGTGCTGATCCTGGTTACCTGCGTCTGCATCATAATACGATGCAGACCAACTAGCATTAGTACATTGAATGTACGAGTATGCGAGTTGGAATGCTAAACACAACATAGGCTTGAAAGAAATCTGAAGATTTTACTTGGCTGAACTCAACTCGACATAACTGAACTCATTTTAATATAAAACAGTTTAAAATAAGTGCAATATAAAGAAAAACTGTTTAAAAACATGATGCCAACTCTGTGTGTATGCAAAGATACATATAACTCTGAGATGTATGTAAAAATATAAATAATCTGATGTATATAAAAATACAAAATACTGTTGTGGGAGTTTCTCTAACCGACAACCATCACTTAAGAGCTTTAGTGATGATACAACACTTTACCTCACGCTTCCAAGGACAATCATATACCTTGCCGGAGGTATAGAACCTAATTCACTAAGTGGATCCACTAGTCTATGCTAAAAAGCACTAAAGGAATCATCTAAAAAGTATGACCCTTTTTTAACTCATGATGGCTACATGGTTTACGGGGCTGTGAGTTGTTTGAACTCTCCCTCATATCGGTGCTCAATACTTCTCCAAAAATATGATACTAGCTCTTATGTTTAAAAATATATTTCTTTCTGTGATTTGGGATAATTGCTCAAAAACTTAGCTCAAAGGCTATCTTGGAAATCAAAGTTTCCTCTCTTGCTTCATTTAGAAAGTGATTACTCTTTTCTGAAAATTAGCTCTTTGGAAATCTCAATTTCCGTTCTTATTTAAATGTGAAAACATGTTTAACTCTTTGGGAATACATAGTCCCCATATACTTTTTTGAAGAAATGAACTTCAAACTTTACTCTTTATTCTTTACTCAAGTTGAACTTTAAGTCTTAAAACAAAGTTAAAAGCATTTACAAAAGACTTCTTGAAAAGACTCTAAGAACTTCCTAGACTTGGCTCTTGACTTTCCTTGAATTTGAATGTATGGATTCAAGGTTATGATTCATGCTTATGAATGATTTCTAGATGTTTAGAAATCATTTAGAGTAGTTAGAATCAATGGGAAGTGTTAGTACACTCCTTATATCTATCATATCCACAACATCAACACAAGCTAATATTCTAGGCCAATGAAGCAATTTATTTGCCTTGAAATAGTCAAAATGTGGGGTTTCGTTGGGAAACAACTAATGTTCATCAATGTCTTGTCCCTAAAGTTTCTCCTAACTGCAATCTTATTATTGTCACAGGGTACTATAGTGTCAGATTTCAGTTGTATTAGAGGTACAAATATCTCAAATCAAGTTTTAAAGAGTTAGATGTGCGCAGTGAATTTTCACAAAGGTGAATTGTGCTTCATCTATAACTTCAAATATCGAACAATCAATTCAATCTAGCTTTTGGCGAAATTCAAAAGTTGATAGTTAATCTCGCTAGTGATATCAAGAGAGTTGAACAATATATTACATCAGTGACCAGATTAGAAATACAGTTCACAAAGTAAAACAACCTAACATACACAAAAAGGGAGAGGCAAACTTACATTATCAACATGGATTATGGAGTGAACCAAATTGGAGGAGGCCAACGAAGCATAAAATGTGAATTGCGAGAATAAGAGGACAACACTTCAATACTACCACCCTCTAAATTGTAATACCCTAAATCATGATTCCCATCGACATCATCATAATTAGTTAGCTTCACAATAATCATCAGTAAAGTAAATCATGTTTCCTTCACATCCATGAAAATCAAAAGCCAACAATGCCAACGAAGAATTTTCTCGTAAAAAATAATAATATCGTGTCACCCAAATTGTTAATCTTCTCCCATCTTGGTCTTTCTAAAACCAACCTAAAGACACAAAATTCGACTGCCTTATACACAACATCAAGCTGATGATATGCGGTATCAAAATCAAGCTCCAAAAATCTAGTCACCAGTAAAAGTTTGTCAGTTGGAAAAAACCGCCCGGAAATAAAAGTAGTCACGTAGGTCAATTAGCTTATTCATGATCATGTCAAGGAGCTCCGGTGGAATTTTTGATAATTCATGGTAAACCGACATGGTTTTAGATAATACTATTGAAATACAACAGATCTACTAAGTTAGATTAGAGGTGATACATTTTTCCTCTAACATAAAACAACAGGTCTACTAAGTTGATGGCATGACAAGAATACATGTTAATTACTTGTACGCTCAGTATTCTACTTAGGAAAGCATTTTCCTGACAGAAAATGACACATAAAAGTTTTGATGCACAGATTATAGCAAAACAGAACATTTGAATGTAAAACATATCATGTTTATTAGAGTTGTCAATATGGGCTGGCCACCCCATCCGGGCTAGCCCATTTTTGGTGTGGGTCAGAAAATGATTGGCCCAGCCCACAAGTATGTGGGCTGCAGGCTTACCAGGCCGACCCTTTTTACGTAAAAATATATTTTTTTATAATTTTTTTAATTAAATTATAAATTAAAAATATTATCATAAATATCGACAAGATAATATTACATGGTGTCAGTGTTACTACTTGTTAATCAAATTCACAAATAAAATTATCATTATAATATTTATTAAGTTTGATTTCAAGTAAAAGCATAAATAGCTAAGTAAAAATATATTCCTGATTGGTTTTTAATGATCATAATAAAACACAAAAAATTATGACAATATTCCATAGGCTATGGCCTATGTAGTGATTCCAAGAAATTTTAGGGAATTTTTATTTTACGTAATACGTATTTTATAAACACAATTTGTATTTAAATTGTAATATTTTAAACTTTAAACTGATTTTGAGTTTAGACTCTTGTTATTTTTAATACTCTATTTTATTTTTTAATTAATTTTATTTGGCCCACGGGCCGGCCCTATCCATATTTCTCATGCCCCACAAATCGGCAGGCTTATTCAGGCCGGGCTAAAAAGCTCTTTTCTTAAAGGAAAAATTACTTGGATGGGTGCCTTTTAATAAATAATTACTGATTTTAGCGATACTTTTTATTTATTACCATTTATAGCAATATTATGTTAAATCTGCAATATGTATTAAAAGTGAATTAAGTATGCAATATATATGTATTATATTTATTTTTAAAAATATATTATGCTTATTTGGTAAGAAGTTGACACATTTTATTATAATTGTATTAAAATGTGTGATAAATGTATTATCCATCAATAAAACTTGTATTATATGTGAATAATAAATTGTTCTTTGTAATATGAATTAAAAGTGTATTATACATGTATTAAAAGTGATCAAGTGAAAAAAAAATGTTATT
>JAJOOS010038050.1:0-18246 GCA_029582725.1 Solanum chiquidenum | reverse complement strand
GGTATCTATGTATCATTCCTTTTCTTTGTCTCTCTTGCTCCCTTAGTCTTTATTTCCCCCTTGATTATTCTTATCGCTTATGGTCATTTTATTTGCTTCCGCGACCAAGGATGTGTAATGATACGCTATGAGGCTTGTTTGAGGTTCCTTCGGGTTCCTCATTCGCCGGTCACGTCTAGGCCCTAGGCTTGGGTCGTGACATCGACATTCTACGTTTCAGTAATCATGCCTCCTCATCGAGCTAACGCCATGAATGTGAATGCCAGGAACGTAAACGCAGCTCATCCAGTCCCAGATCAAGAAGTTTCGAATGTAGAATTCTGGAACGACATTCAGATGTTTGCTCAGAGCATTGCCAACCAAAACAATCAGCGGGCTCCAGTTTTGACAAATACTAATGTTGGGTCAGCTGCAGCCAAAGTGCGAGATTTTGTTAGGATGAATCCGCCAGAATTCTTAGGATCGTAGATTGGTGAGGATCCCCAAAACTTCATTGATGAGGTCAAGAAGATCTTTGAAGTAATGCAAGTAACTAGGAATGATCGGGTTGAGTTAGCATCTTACCAACTTAAGGATGTGGCTCATATCTGGTATACTCATTGGAAAGAGAACACAGGGGTACAAATGCAACTCCTATCACTTGGGATTGTTTTAGTGAGACTTTTCTGGATAGGTTTTTTCCAAGAGAGCTAAGGGAGGCAAAAGCTCAGGAATTTATGAACTTAAGGTAAGGTAGCATGACAATCCAAGAGTATGGTCTCAAGTTTACCCAACTCTCCAGGTTTGCTCCTCACATGGTTGTTGATTCCAAGGCTCATATGAATAAGTTTCTATATGGAGTGTTAGACTTGGTGAAGACAGAGTGTAGAAATGCTATGTTGCTGGAAAATACGAGCATCTCTAGGCTCATGACTCATGCTCAGCAGGTTGAGGGTGATAAGCTTAGGAACAGGCTAAGGAGAAGAAGAAGGCTAGGACCGGAAACTATGACTATTCTCAGCAGAAATTGGGTGGTGGAAATCGCTCACAGGGTCAGCAGAATTTCTTAGCTCCAGCACCTTCATCAGCTAGTGTTCCATCATCTAAATTCAGACAAGATCAGAAGGGTAGGGTATCAGGCTCTAAGTCTCAGGGAAGTGTTTCAGGTACCAAAACCTATCCAACTTGCCCTAAGTATGGTAAGAGCCATCTAGGTGAGTGCCCTGCAGGAAATGAAGGATGCTTTGGGTGTGGTCAGTCTAGTCATAGATTAAGGGATTGTCCTTCTATGTAGTGTCAAGGAGGTAATAATGGTAGAACTCAGTCTACAACTTTAGAAGCACCAACAAATCACCCAACTCAGTAGGGTAACTCATCTGGTACACATGGCAGACAGCGCCAGAACAGGATCTATGCTCTTCAGGCTCGCCAGAATCAGGAAGATTCTCCTGATGTAGTCACTAGTACATTACGAGTCTTTGATCTCGATGTTTATGATTTGTTAGATCTAGGGGCTACTCTTTCCTTTGTAACTCCTTATATAGTAGTTAAGTTTGATGTTAGTTCAGAAACTCTCGCAGAACCTTTCTCAGTCTCTACTCCAGTCGGTAACCCAGTTATAGCTAGACGGGTATATAAAAATTGTCATGTCACAATCTACCAGAAAGTCCCCTCAGTAGATCTTGTAGAGTTAGAAATGGTAGACTTTTATGTCATTTTAGGCATGGATTGGTTACATTCATGATATGCATCAGTCGATTGTTGAACTAGGATTGTTCGTTTTCAGTTTCCAGACGAACCAATCTTAGAATGGAAGGGTAGTATCTTAGCACATATGGGTCGATTCATTTCTTACCTTAAGGCCAGAAAGATGATCTCTAAGGGTTATATCTACCATCTAGTTCAGGTTAAGGATTCAAGCTCCGAAACCCCAACTCTTGAGTCTGTTCCAGTGGTTAATGAGTTTCCAGAAGTGTTTCCAGAAGATCTTCCCAGAGTTTCTCCAGAAAGGGAAATCGATTTTGGAATTGATCTCGTTCCAGATACCCAGCCTATTTCTATTCCTCCTTACAGGATGGCTCCAGCTGAGCTTAATGAATTGAAACAGTAGTTGAAAGACCTTCTAGATAAGGGCTTCATCAGGCCTAGTATTTCGCCATGGGGTGCACCGGTGTTTTTCGTGAAGAAGAAAGATGGTTCTCTCAGAATATGTATTGACTATAGGCAGATGAACAAGGTCACAATCAAGAATAAGTATCCCATCCTCAGGATTGATGACTTGGTTGACCAACTTCAGGTTGCCACTCATTTCTGAAAGATAGACCTCAAATCAGGTTATCATCAGCTCAAGGTCAGAGATAGTGACATTCCGAAGACAGCCTTCAGAACTCGGTATGGTCATTATGAATTTGTAGTTATGTCATTTGGAATGACCAATGCTCTTATAGCTTTCATGGATTTGATGAACAGAGTGTTCAAGCAATATTTGGACTTGTTCGTTATCGTCTTTAGTGATGATATCCTCATTTACTCTAGGAATGAGGAAGAACACATGAGTCATTTGAAAGTTGTTCTGCAAACTCTCAAAGATCGCCAGTCATTCACAAAATTTAACAAGTGCGAGTTTTGGTTACAATCAGTTTCTTTCCTTGGGCATATAGTATCAAGCGAAGCGATCTGAGTGGATTCCCAGAAAATAGAGGCAGTGAAACATTGGCCCAGACCTACCTCTCTTGTAGATATTAGAAGTTTCTTGGTTCTAGCGGGTTATTACAGAAGGTTTGTGGAAATATTTTTATCCATAGCCTCACCATTGACTAGGTTTACTCAGAAGATGGTCAAGTTTCAGTGGTCAGATGATTGTGAAAAAAGCTTCACAGAATTGAAAACTAGGTTGACTATAGCTCCTGATTTGACTCTACCAGATGGATATGTGATTTATTATGATGCATCCAGGGTTGGCTTAGGTTGTGCTTTAATGCATCGAGGTAAGGTTATAGCATATGCTTTTAGACAACTTAAGGTGCATGAGAAGAATTATCTGACTCATGACCTAGAGCTTGCAGCGGTGGTGTTTGCACTCACGTAGATGTGTTCACATACCATAAGAGCCTTCAATATGTGTTCACCCAGAAAGAGTTGAATCTTTGCTAGAGAAGATGGCTTGAGTTCCTCAACGATTATGACATGAGTGTACATTACCATCCTGGTAAGGCAAATATTGTAGCAGATGCCCTTAGAAGACTATATGTGGGTAGTGTAGCACATACTGAGGAAAAAAGAAAAGAGCTAGCAAAGGATGTTCGTAGGCATGCTCATTTAGGAGTTCATCTTATGAGCATATTAGATGGTGGTGTGATAGTTCAAAATAGATTAGAATCTTCATTGGTAGTGGAGGTTAAGGAAAAGCAAGACAGTGATCCAATATTGCTCAAACTCAAGGGTGCAGTCCATCAACATAGAGTTGAGGTATTCTCCCAACGGGGAGATGGTGTGCTTCGCTACCAGGGTCGATTACGTGTTCCTAACTTTGGCAAGTTGAGACAACAAATTCTTGCAGAAGCCCACAACTCCAGGTATTCTATTCATCCAGGTGCCACTAAGATGTACCATGATTTGCGGAAAGTCTTTTAGTGGAATGGCATGAAGAGGGATATAGCATATTTTATGGCTAAGTGCCCCAATTATCAGTAAGTGAAGGTAGAACATCATAAACCAGGGGGTACGACTCAAGAGATCGACATTCCTAGTTGGAAGTGTGAAGTGATCAACATGGATTTCATCACAGGTTTACCTCGTACTCGCAGACAACATGACTCCATTTGGGTGATAGTTGATAGAGTCACTAAGTCTTCTAGCTTTTTGGTGGTCAATACTACAGATTCGGCAGAGGACTACGCCAAGCTTTACGTTAATGAGATAGTCAGGTTTCATGGGTCTCCTTTGTCTATCATATTAGCTAGAGGTCCTCAGTTTACCTCTCATTTCTGGAAGTCATTTCAGAAAGGTCTTGGTATTCAGGTTAATCTTAGCACATCATTTCATCCACAGACGGATGGTCAGGCAGAGCGCACCATTCATACCTTAGAAGTCATGTTGAGAGCTTGTGTGATCGACTTCAAGGGTAGTTGGGTTGATCACCCTCCTCTTATTGAGTTCACCTACAATAATAGTTACCATTCCAGCATTCAAATGGCCCCTTATGAGGCATTGTATGGGCATGGATGCAGATCTCTTATTGGCTGGTTTTAAGTAGGTGAAGCAGCCTTGATAGGGCCAGATTCAGTCCATTATGCTATGGAGAGAGTGAAACTCATTAGAGAGAGAGTTAAGACAGCCCAGAGTTGCCATAAGTCTTATGCAGATGTAAGGAGAAGGGAACTATAGTTCCAAGTTGATGATTGGGTTTTCTTGAAAGTGTCACCTATGAAAGGGGTGATTAGATTTGGCAAGAAAATGAAGCTCATTCCTAGATATGTATGCCCATACAAGATTCAAAAAAGGATTTGTAAAGTGGCTTATGAGTTAGAGTTGCCAGCAGAATTAGCAACAGTGCATCCAGTCTATCACATTTCACTATTGAAGAAGTGTGTGGGTGATCCAGCATCCGTAGTGCCATTAGAGAGTGTGGCTATAAAATATAGTCTTTCTTATGAGGATTTAGCATTTGAGATTCTTGATCTTCAGGTTAGAAAGTTGAGAAGCAAAGAAGTCGCTTCAGTCAAGGTTTTGTGGAGGAGTCAGTCTGTAGAGGGAGCTACTTGGGAAGCAGAAGCAGCTATAAAGTCCAAGTATCCTCTCCTCTTTCCTTCTGATTCCACTTCAGCTTGAGGTAATAGTTCCTCTTCATTTTTTCAGTCATTCATGCGTAGAATTAGTCTTAGTACCATGTTCCTTCAGTCTGTACTTGCATTTTCAGCGTATTTTCATGTTTTTGGAACTTAGTTCAGTCAGAAATTACCTTCCAGTGTTTAGTGGTAGGGTTGCAGCTCATCCCATCCATTTTAGTTAGTTTAGTCTTCATTCGAGGACGAATGATCCCAAGGGGGAGATAATGTACCACCTCAAAAATCAGACCTAGAAAAAAATTGTAGAAAACTACCTGAAGCAGTGAACGACGGTAGGGTTCACGGACCATGATAGGGTCCACGGTCCATTGACCTACCCGTGGTCATGACTTGGAAGTCACCAGGCCCAGACGTCAGACCACAGGCACCTTCACGGTCTGTGGCCTTGACGGCGGGTCATGGTGGCGTTCGTGACGTCTAGGCAGTACCCTCCCTAGACTAGCCCTCAAACACTCCTCGCCCAAGCAAGGACCATGGGAACCTTCACAGTCTGTGGTCCTGAAGACGGGTCATGGGGGCATCCGTGAAACCTAACCAGTAGCCCCTTAAATCTTGAGCCACCAGACCTCAGCCCAAGTGAGGACCATGAGGACTTTCACGGTCCATGGTCCCCCACACGGGCCATGGTAAGGCTCGTGAGACAGACCCTCTGCTCAGTAGTCACCAAGTGAAGTCCACGACCCACTACACCGTCTGTGGTCCCTTTCACTGTCCGTGAAGGTGGTTGTGGTCAGCCCCATCTGCAACTTAAGTCAAGGGTCTTTTGGTCTTTTCCTATTTTATTGGACCCCTAAACTACGTCGTTTTAACCCTAAACTATGTGGTTTTGGTCAGTTTTAGCCTAGAAACATAACTAGAACTTACCTAAGTCAGATCATTAATGAAAACTTAGAAAATTAGAAGAGAAAAAGGTGAAAGAGCTGAGCAACCCTAGTTAAAGAACGCAACAAGTTTCCTCCGGTTCCATCCCTGAAATTGAAGGATTTCTCTATGGAATTCATCACCAGGTATGTGGGACTTCACTAGTGGGTTCCTTTCACCCATTAGGTCCCTAGAATTCAATCAGATTCTTCATTCCCTATTAATAACTAGATCTAGGGTTTCTAGAACCTCAGCAGATTATCATGAATTAGTTATTTATATGTTCCAAATCAGACTATCATGTTATTACTTCATTTCTTGCATGAATTTCAGAACCCTAGCTTGGTAGTTCTTGAGTTCTTCAATTACACATGCTAGCTCAGATATTTAAATATTTTAGATATGCATGCCTCAGTTTTTGAATGCATTACTTCTAGTATATTAATATGCATTCTCAGTTTTGATGTTAGTTTTGTGCTATTCAGTATATTACAGAAATTCATTCATAATGTGATAATCATTTAATCTATTGGGAGTACCATAATACCAAGTTGGACTAGGGTCAGTCACCCATATAGTCCCAAAACTATGAGCCACGTAGGTTGTAAGTCCCCTCTGTGGGCATCATTTTAGTGATCACACCAGCATGCCTCTACACATTTGGTCTGGTGTATTGGGTCCTCTCGATGGGATGTATACATCGGACTCCACATTTAACTCATGTGGTTTTATTATCAGTTATTTGTAGCTTCCACAATTCAGTCAGACTCTATTGCATTGAGCACATTTCAGTATAATCAGTATTCAGCATCAGCGTGTCTAAATTTGGTCATTGCATTCACTTAGCTCAGTATTCAGTATCTATATAATGTTCATATTATACTCTTGATTTATTGCTTGTTTATTTATATATTTATTTTAGCTTAACTCTATCTTGCATGCTCAGTACCTTTCAAGTTCCGATGCATACTCTGCACTACATCTTCTTGTGATGTAGGTTCAGATTCTCAGCATCCAGATCAAGCTTAGATCAGTTCCCGATCCCTAGTTCAGCATCATCAGTGGTGAGTCCTCATTCTTCGAGGACAATAGTCATGTTATCTTTTCATTATTTCAGTCTTTTAGTTTTAGTTTTGCTAGACTTAGCTGGGGCATGTCCCAGCACTTCTAGTCAGTTAGAGGCTATTTTCTAACATAGTTAGATTCAGCTTAGTATTTGAGTTTGATGTTCTTTTGTATTAAACTCTCATAATTGATATTCAGTTTTAGTATATAGGTATTCCCCATTATTTCAGATTTATTTATGATTAGCTTCCGTATCAGTTTTATTTTCTCAGTTTAAATTTAGTATGCTCATCATTATGCCACTAGGGTTAGCTTGGGGTCACTTGCGATCCTAGGTCACGTGTCTGCGTTTCGGGGGTAGCTCGGGGCGTGACAAAAGACATGATTCCAAATATAACTATTGGACGAACTCACAAGATGGTGATCGGAAGCGGTGAATTCGAGTTATTATGTTTATATTGAACAATTATAGGATTGTATTACATTAATTTTTTAGGCTTTAATGGTTTGAAGACTCGTGGTTGGGATTTGGTTGACATTATTTTGGGGTTGGAAAAGAGGGGTGTGACGATACATCGAGTATTTATTATTATGCAGGCATACTCTAATTGGTTGTTGTTGACTATTGCGTAGGCCTCCACTTGTTAATAGCTGCTACAAAAATGTATGTTATATCATTAAGTAGGGGTTGAAATTTGGAGAAGAAAAGGTAATGAAGCATACATTTAAAAAGGGTCTGGCGAGCTAATCACTCTTCTAGTAAGCTCTAAATTACTACTTTGACCCTAACGTGTAATATTGTGCATGTAATGGTTGTGTGACATGATTTTCTGTAGATTACATACTGTAAGGAAGGGGTACAATCCATATTGATACAACAAGACCAAGAATTGAGGCATGCTAATGCTAAGCATTGTACTTCCTTTGATCTCGAATTTTGGAATCGTAAATCATCATATAATTTTTTACTACTGTATTGCTAGAAAGACCTTTGGTGAAAGGCATTGAGATTGCAGCTGGTGTATTTTTGTTACTCCATTATGTTGCTATTCCACTCGTTCGGTCAGATAGGGTATTCGGCGTCTTTATGTCATTTTGTTGATTCTCTTGACTATAGGTCCATGTGTGCAAATTCTTATTCGTCATTAGGTGTAGCAACCTAAAAAGATTAGAGATGAACAATATGAATTTGAAATCAGTGCACCTTCCTCGCTAATTGATATGTCTGAACACTTTAAAATAATATGTTGATCTCCAAAACTCTTAATTTAAATCGTATGTTTAAACTACTAAAGGAAGTGTTTTTCTCAAATACTTTCTTTTACAAACTACTAAGGAACATATATAGACATTAAGTTAAGAACTTTAAACTCTTTATGAAAATCCTCAGGTTTAAGTTACCTTTCTAAATCTCAGTTAAGTGTTCCAGTTTAATCTACAAGTATATAAGGTTCTGCGAGACATTTACTTGTGATACGAAAGTTATTACGAGATTATGAGGACAAGAGGACCAACGGGCCAAGAATGGCAACATGATTCAGGTAACACAAATGCATTACAAATCCATGACATTACATGCTATGCATTCTACTCCTGAGCTATAATCGGAAGGTAGTGAGACACAGATGGCCACAAGTTGGTGAATATGATGCCGGTTCGCTATCGGAAGGCACCACCACTACTACCACATGGTTGGGTATGACATTCATTTGCATTTATATATATGTATTCAGGACATACGATTATACGAGCATACCATGCATGCTTAATTTATATATGGTAGGATGTCAGCCATGGAGGCTATCAAAGTTTCTGTTTCAAGTGGTATCTTTATTACCCATTTTATAGCAGCTATTTATGATTCTATTTTTTTGCCTTACATACCAGTACATTTTTATCCGTACTGACATCCCATTGTCTGAGGACGCTGCATTTTTGTTTCATGCGTGCAGGTCCAGGTAGGGATTATGATTGACCCCTCCACTAGGATTCGGGGTTCAGCTGTGAGTTGGTAAGCTCCACCTCTTCCTGGAGCTTTCATAGGATGTTTACTTTTGTTGTACAGTTTGGGTATAGTCATGGCCTTGTCTCGACCAGTGCTTATGACACTTATAGAGGCTATTGTGGACATAGTATTTTGTGTTTCTTTCTGCAGCTTTCAGCCACATATTCTTGGCATGTATAGATATATATGTATGTGTGTATGTCCTCAATTGCGGTCTCGTCGGCCAGCTAGTTCTTTATTATTTTTTGCTAGTCTACCTTTGTCTATATGAGTTGTTATTCATATTATAACCCTAATGGTCCAGGCTTAATGTTTTAGTTGTTATGTTGCCCGACCTTTTATGCCCTTAGTTGAGTCAGTTGGTATGTTTCAGTGGCTAACTCGATTGCATAAGGTGTCGAGTGCTAGTCACGTCTCCCCTAGTTCGAGGCGTGACAAACTTGGTATCAGAGCAGGTCGTGTCCCAGGGAGTCCACAAGTTGTGTCTTGTAGATTTTTTTTTATGGGTGTGTTATGCACCACACTTATAATTAAGAGGATATAGGGCATTTTGGATTGGTTACATTTCTTTCAATTTATAGATCGTTCTATAGAGCTGAGTTATAAGTACGTATGAAATATAGTCGTGCTTTATGTTTCTTTTATGTTCAAGAGGATTTATCAAGGCTTTACAGTATAGATTGTTGGTCATCAAAAATTTGTAGACGTGATAGAGCTAGAGATGCTTGACTTTGTTGTTGATATGGGAATGGATTTGTGGAAGCCCATTTTTGCCAACGTCGACTACCGAAAGAAGACTTTTTTATTTAAGTTCCCAGGCTTGAGTGCTAGACTTACAGTTTGATGTATAAGATTGTGTTTCCTTGAAAGTATTTCCTAGAAAGGGTATCATGTGATTTGTCAAGAAAAGGAAGTCGAGTTAAGTCGAGTCCAAGGTATGTAAGGCCATATAAGATTATTTGGAGGATTGGCAAGGTAGCGTATGAGCTTGATATGCCTTCAGAATTGAAAGCGGTACATCTAGTGTGCTATGTATCTACTTTATAGAAGTACATCGAAAATGCTTTGAATTTTTCCCGTTGAGGATATTCTTGTCGCTACTGACTTGTCTTATGCTAAGGTGTTAGTGGCTATTTTGGATTGGTAGGTAAGAAAGATTTGGACTAAGGAAGTGGTTTCTGTGAAAGTGTTACGGCATAACAACGTTGAGGAAATAACTTGAGAAGCCGAGGAAGAAATAAAGAAGAAGTACCCCCAACTATTGATGACTTAAGTTGAGTTGCGTTTCAATAATTGACAATTATTCTTGTACGCAAACTTAATTGGATTTTAAATACTTCAAAAATGCAGTTTATATGGCCTGTCCCGGGCTAGATATACTAAGCCTTGTCATTAGATTTTCCAAACCAGATTTAAGATTTGTGGACGTAACAAATATAGCCTTGAAAAAGTGCAGTAGCAGCAAAGAATACAACCAAGAGATTGTTCGAATCCATTCGCGGATGAATGTTCTTAATGAGGGGAGAATGTGAGACCCACCCCAATGTTCTTTGGCATAATATGTGTATCATTGCATTAGTGTATGAGGCTTGTATGACTTGGTGTATCACGTCACGAGAATAAGGTTGCAAAGGGGGTGGTAAAATAAAAGAATTAGACTAGCGTTATGGGTCAAGGATTCCCTTAAACAAGTTCGAGTTAAAGAATGTCTCTTCTAACACCCCGCCCGTTCGGAAAGTTCAAGTTATCCATTACCTTTGGGGTAAGGCAAAGAGTGTATTATATGCTAAGAAGAATTTTTTATAAGGTCATATAGTCTCCCAATGATCGTAAGTTAAGTTTTGAAGCCAAGCAAGTTGGGAAATAAAAAGTCGGCAAAAGTTAGAGTAAGTTGTTTTGATAAATTTTCTGAAATTTGGGTTACATATCTCGGAGCTTTTCTCCTAATCTATAAAGCTTTAGAATAACCCCAATATAATAAATCGAAGGTCTACGAGTCTACTTTCCAACGGACTAAACCATATGTCCGTACGACTTCAGAATTGAGCAATATTCAAATTTTAGTGAGACTGCACAAGCAGGCACGTGAAGGTGGGCCCCTAGCTCCTATGTCAGTTTAGCTATAAGATCTGATTTCTCCTTCGTTTTATATCATCTTTTTCAACCAAAATAAGAATAAAACAGTCCTAAATCCTCTTTAAAGGTTACCCTATCATCCAAGCAAAGATCTACAAGATTTCAACATGGTTTTACCCTCGAAACGTTCATATAGATTGTGTTACTTCTTTCCTCCTCGTTGGTTGTGATTTGAAGGATTCTTCATGGTGAAGGAATCTTGTTTTTAGGTGATTTTGTTGTTTTTTGAAGGTAATAATTCTCACCCTTCATTTTATTAAGTGAGTCCAAGTTAAAGTTATGCTATATAAGCAAGAACACAATAGACGACTGAAAAATCGTATTTGGATAGTTATGTGATGTTGGGCTGTTTTTGAAGTATTTTCTGATGTTGTTGTCGCTGGAATTTTGGGAATGATTTTTTTTTGTGTGGCTGTTGTTGATATGAGTCTGGAAGAGAATAAGAAGTATAGATGGGTAATTAATTGTAAGTTCAATAAGTGTAACGGTTGTTCTATTACTGCATTGAAATTTTCAAATGGTTTCTTCTAGGTTCAATGTCTTCTGTTTAAGGAGACTGTTTGTTATTGACAAGACATGCTAAAATACTATAAGCTCCATCGAGTTTAAGTTAAGTTTATTCCCTTTTGACCTCTTATTGCTTATGAAGAGAAAGACATGATTCTAAATGTAAGTATTGGACGAACTCACACGATGTTGATCAGAAGCAGTGAGTTTGATTTATTATGGTTATATTGAACAATTATAGGACTGTATTACATATATTTTTTCTGTCTTTAATGGTTTAAAGACTCATAGTTGGGATTTGGTTGAGGTTATTTTGGGGGTGAAAAGAGGGGTGTGACGATACGCTGAGTATTTATTATTGTGCAGGCATACTCTACTTGGTTGTTGTTGACTATTGCGTAGGCCTCCACTTGTTAATAGCTTCTGCAAAAATGTATGTTATGTCATTATTTTGGGGTTGTAATTTGGAGGAGAAAACGTAATGAAGAATATATCTAAAGAGGGTCTGGCGAGCTAATCACTCTGCTAGTAAGCTCTAAATTACTACTTTGACCCTAACGTATTAATATTCTGCCTTTAATGGTTGTGTGACATGATTTTCTGTAGATTGCATACTGTAAGGAAGGGATACAATCCATATTGATACAACAAGACCAAGAATTGAGTTATGTTAAGGCTAAGAATTGTACTTCCTTTGAGCACGAATTTTGGAATCCTAAATAGTCAAATATTGTTTTACTACTCTATTTTTAGAAAGACCTTTTGTGGAAGGCATTGAGATTGCAGTTGGCATATTTTTGTGACTCCATTATGTTGGTATTCCACTCGTTCGGTTAGATAGGGTATTCCGCGTCTTTATGTCATTTTGTTGATTCTCTTGACTGTAGGTCCATGTGTATAAATTCTTATTCGTCATTAGGTGCAGTAACTTATAAAGATTAGGGATGAACAATATGAATTTGAAATCAGTTCTCCTTCCTCGCTACTTTAAATTTTTGAAAACTTTATAATAATATGTTGATCTCCAAAATACTTAAATGTAAATTGTATGTTTAAACTACTAAAGAACGTGTTTTTCTGAAATACTTTCTTTTACAAACTACTTAGGAACATATATAGATATTATGTTAAGAACTTTAAGCTCTTTATGAATATCCTTAGGTTTAAGTTACCTTTATAAATCTTAGTTAAGTGTTCCAGTTTAATCTACAAGTATATAAGGTTCTATGAGACACTTACTTGTGATACGAAAGTGATTACGAGATCATGAGGACAAGAGTATCAACGGGCCAAGATTGCCAACATGATTCAAGTAACACAAATGCATTACAAATCCATGATATTACATTCTATGCATTCTACTCCCGAGCTATAATCGGAAGGTATGGGGCCTATTGCCTATATTAATACGTATGAGACACAGAAGGCAACAAGTTGGCAAATATGATGCCTCTTCGCTATCGGAAGGGACCACCATTGCTAGCACATGGTTGGGTATGCATTTATATATATGTATTCACGATGTACGATTATACAAGCGTATCATGCATATTTAATTTATATATGTTAGGATGTCAGACATGGAGGCTATCAGAGTTTCTGTTTCAGGTGGTATCTTTATTACCCGTTTTATAGCAGCTATTTGTGATTCTATTTTTTTCGTCTTACATACCAATACATTTTTATCCGTACTGACATTCCATTCCCTGGGGACGTTGAATTTTTGTCACGACCTGAGCCTACACTCTGGACGTGGCCGGCACTCGAGAACCATTGATGGTCCCCAAGCGTACCCTTATCCTGGCTGACTACAAGTGGAAGACTAACTCAAGCATACAAAGGTTAAACACTGAATAAAAAATCATGAAACTCAATTACAAAGCTTTAACTCAAATGAAAAACTCTGAATAAAAATAAATTATTCAACTCCCCATAAAATAGGCAACTTAAGTCTTTAAAACATTTAATAAAATAAATTAACAAACTGATGAAACTCTACAGTCTATCTATGAAGCGTCTAAATGACAAACATGGAAGTCAGGACAACACCCACAACATCCTAACAACTCATATAACTGAAAGTAAAAGTGGAACACTCCGGAAGCAAGGAGGCTCACCATAGCTAACTCGAACTCCATGTGGTATCAATGAAGCTCATGTTGATGACCCTGAATACATGTATCTACATCATGAAATGATGAAGCCCAAATAGCTCAGTACGTGGAATGTACAAGCATGTAAGGGGAATTCTAAAGCATAAACATAAGCTTGAACTTGATAAAAAGGAAACGTACTTACCTATTTTCAAACTTACTCAACTCAAGAAATACTCAAGGATACTCAAACTTACTCAACTCAAGGAATACTCAAGGATACTCAAAACTACTCAAACTTACTCAACTAATAAGTACTAAAGGATAAGCTACTCAACTCAGTAATAAGGTTCTCAACTCAGTGAAACTCAACAATAAGGAACTCGACACAAAGAATCATAGATTACCTCAAGATACTCAACTCGAAGGTACTCAACTCAAGATACTCAACTCAAAATATTCAACTCATGATAAAGCAATAGTAAAAGATGCAATATACATGGAAAGCTGTAAAACTGTAGATAGCAACTCAATTTATTGAAAAATACAATAATACTCGGTGTGTATATAAAAATACAATATAACTCTATGGGAGTTTCTCTAACCGACAATCATTACTATGAGCAATGTGATGATACAACGTCTCACCCACGCTTCCAGAACTGTCCTATACTTTGTTTGCAAAATATAACACAATTAAGAGTTGAGATCGATCCCATAGGAAATGGTTGAATATAATTCACCTATTTCACTAGAGGTTTGTACGTTGGTAAAATTTATGCTCGAGGAGTTAATGGAGGGGGGGTGTTGCTTCACAATTTGAACGTAAAATCTGAATTATTTATCAATTACTTCAAGTTAACAACCACAAATATTTAAATAGGGTTTTATCACAAGTGTATGCAGCAGACTCATAGGAATATGCTAGTATGAACTATAATCATGCTATTTGGGTATTGATAATGATTAGAATCAGTTGAATATCACAGTGTAAGCTATATTACAGGTAATGATAGCCATTTGTCAATCAACTATCACATATCATATGGATTTTCATCAAACCCAACAAGCAATTCACTAAAATAAATCTAATATTTTAATTTAGATAAACTATTTCAAGCTTCAGTTGTCAAACGAATCCAACTGAGTCATTATCAACCATCTCTTCTCCCTCTAATGCCCTTTCACAAGCAACATAAGAGATCTAAAGTAAATCAGAGTTTGCAATCTCAAACTATATATGAAATATAAAGAGACAACTGAATACAATCCTTTTCAACATATCAGAAACAATTAAATAATATTCAAATGTATGTTGCTTGTCGTTTCAGGATATAGGTTGACTTACCTACTAGTGGGTTATGGTAGGTGTCATCATGACTCTAATTTGGATCGTAACAATAAGGTATTTTGAATTGTAAGAATTTATCTAAATTCAGATTGTAAAACAAAAACAATCTAATCATAAATCCTATCAATTATTTACAATCGTAGAACTACATAATTTTCACATAAATCTACTATGACAATAATTTAATCAAGAAAACATATCTGAATCAACCATAGAATCTTGACTTGAATTGAGCGAACATCTTTTCTTTATTCTTGAAAGAAATTGTATCTTTTCTCTCTCTTTTTTTTTACCGTTTTCTTTAAGAAAACATGTTAAATATACAATCTTCTTCAGTTTTAAAAGACAGAGAGAGGATCGGTTACTTTAATCACACTTTCCATCAAAGTTGGTGGTGGGGAGTTATAACCCAAAATTAACTTCTCATAGTGGGGTGCTATAACGAAAATTAACTTCCCATATTTATCCAAGTAGACATAGATAATCAATAGTTATTAAACAAAATATAAATATACCCACGTGATCATATATTTTTACATTCTCCCACTTGGCGCAAATTATTGTATTCACAGAATGGTTCGATAAATATATCACTCATTAGGTGCACAACTAAGATGCCAAATATTTCTTTCATTGAAAATAACATTCGTTGTTACTGAATAAATAAACTAATATAAGTCATAGCAATTATACATTCTTTAACCGATGTATTCCCTTTCACGTATCACAATATTAGTCTATTATCCAATACAACCTTTACATATTTATAATGATCCACCAATAATACTTAGAATACTATATCATTGTCCGAATCTATTATCATCATTCTCAAAATTATGTATACCAGAGAAAATTGGTAACAACATAAACATATATAATTGAGCTCAAAGTCAAGCCCTGAACTAGGGGAGGGGTGACTGGAACTCGACACCTTATGCAATCGTGTTAGCCACTGAAACATACCAAATGACTCAACTGAGGGCCTAGAAGGTCAGGCAACATAACATATAAAATATTAAGCTTGCACCATTAGGGTCATAACCTGAATAAAAACTCATATAGACCAAGGTAGACAAGCCAAAAATAATAAAGTACTAGCTGGCCGACGAGGTCGCAGTTGAGGACATACACACATACATACATACATATATATCTATTCATGCCAAGCCTATGTGGTTGGAAACTGGAAGCTGCAAAAAGAAACCCAGAATACTATGTCCACATAGCCTCTATAAGTTTAATAAGCATTGGTCGAGACAAGGCTCAGATTATACCCAAACTCTACAGCAAAAGTAAACATCCTATGAAAGCTCCACGAAGAGGTGGAGCTTAGCAACTCACAGCTGAACCCCGAATCCTAGTGGAGGGGTCAATTAGAATCCCTACCTAGACCTGCATGCATGAAACAAAAATTGTAACACCTCGCTTTTAGAAAGAACTAGAAAGACTTAGAATTGGAAAGAAACCATTTTTCAAAATAATCAAATTTGGAAAGTTTGACAAAGTTAAGCTAAGTATGAGTTTTGGGTGGACATAAAATGACCATCACTCCTATATCAGGTAGTGTAAACTGAATCCCTAAGAGGTATGTAAGCTTCCATAGTGTTGGATTTTTTCACCCACACGCCAATCATATTATTTTCAATGAAATTTCATTCTTGAAGTTGAAAGATTAGAGTTCTTGAGAACTGTTCTCGAAGTTCACCCTAAATCTTGTTGTGTTGGGGTTTTGATGATTTCTTGAGATGGAAGTGAGTGTTTTGAGGGCTGTATTGAGTAGATTAGAGAGTACTAATGTTAAGTAATCAAATTCAAGTGATTGGAGAAGAAACCGTTCGATTCTAGTTGAGTTAGGGTAAGAAAACAAGTAAGGAAATTCATCTGGGTTGGGGCCTGGCGCATCGCGCCAGCTAGTGCGCCCCAAATTATGCTCTGAAGTTAAGAGGATGGCTCCCCGCTCCACTCAGTGCGCCAGGGTTGCCTGCCCCATTCAGTTTGCAATCAGTTGCTCCGTTTGAGTTCTTTGGAAGGCTACCTTCATTCCTTTTCGATTCTAACTACTCTAAGATACTTCTAAACACCTAGAAATCATTCATAACATGATTATAACCTTGAATTCATATTTAAAATTCAAGCTAGAGTTAAGAGTTAAGTTAGTTCTTTCGGATATTCTAAGAAAGTCCCTTTGAGTCCTTTCGTGGAGTCTTCTACAACTTTTAGTAACTTGTTTCAAGACTCGAGCAAGTGAGTATGAGAATGACGAGAATGTATTCATGAGTCTACTTTATCATCACGATATCCTTCATATCATGAACCATAACTCTTGAATTCATAATTCACATTCAAGAGAGAGTTAAGAGTAGATTTCAAAAATGTCTTTGAGTTCAATTGTGGATCCTTTGAGATCAACTATTTCTTTGAGCTAAGTTTTGAAGAAGAAAGTATGAGAATGAGAAGAGTCGGACACATGAGTTCTGTATTGTTACGTAGACCCTCGATTCGAGTCATTCATGCCAATATATTCCGCATGAACTTCATAAATTGAGTACCTTTGAGATGAGTAGTATATTCAAGTTCTAATTCTTAAGTATTGAGTTCCTAACCCTTCTGAGATTATATTCCTGTAACACCCCGTATCCTAGATAGACCAAAATATAGATTTTGAGAAGTTGCAGGTGCAACTTACGGTCACCATCCACGGACTGTAGATCAGACCACGGTCCGTGCTGGTGGTCCGTGGTTTACCACTGCAGCTCCTCCCCAGAACTCAGTCAGAAAATTGGCTAAGTCCCGACTCATAGACAGACCTACGGTCCGTAGATCAGACCACGGACCGTGGTCTGTGTTCGTGGATCGAAACCTCCTTTGCCCATCCTCTGACACAAACTACGGTCGACCAGTACGGACCATCATTCGATCCACAATCCATAGGTCGGACCGTAGATGAGAGTCAACAATCAGTTAGCTGAAAATTATTGATGGGTCAACTTCAGATGGTCATAAATTTTAGTACAAAATGAACTGTGTGTCCCACGAACTATGATATAATAGATAATTGAATTATCTTTCCAACGCCGCCAAGTTTGCTTAATTTTGACCTTCGAGTAAAAGGTTATGCTCGTTTTAGTGAAGGCCTGTCGGACAGACCCGACCTACGGACCCAATCGACGGACCTTCGATTGATCGACGGACCGTAAGTCCAGTCCGTAGGTCACTCCGACAGCAGTTAATTCAAGGGTCTTTTGGTCTTTTCCTATTTCGTTTGACCCCTAATATACATCGTTTAAACCCTAAATCATGAGATTTTAATCAGTTTAAACCTAGGAACATAACTAGAACTTACCTAAGTCAAATCATTAATCAAACTTAGAAGAATTAGAACGCTAAGAGGAGAAAAGAGGT
>JAJOOS010038049.1:0-21175 GCA_029582725.1 Solanum chiquidenum | reverse complement strand
ACACTTACGTATATATTTGCCTATTTTTTTCTCCGTTTACTTTGTTTGTCTTATTTTTTTAATTTTTATATATTTAAAAATTGCATAAAAATACTATATATCTTGATAATTGACAACTAAATTAATATATTCGTGTCACATAAAATGGGACAAGAGAAGTAACATGTATTATTTAATTTAAAAACTACGTAAAAAATATTGTAAATCTCAATAATTAACAACATATTGACTCTTTAAATTCTATTTGTGCTACATATATTGGGTATATATTATTTAAAAATTACGTAAAAATTATAATAATTAACAGTTTAAAATATTTAAAAATTATATTAAAATTTAATTGACTCTTTAAATTTTATATATATCACATAAAGTGAGACAAAAAAATATATATTGGGCCCTTGCTAGCACGGGCACTTATATCTAAGTATATATATAGACGACTTTATTGATGCGTTATTGTTTAGCACAAGTAAGATGGACTAACAAATGTCATGTAACAAGTATTGAATATGATTTGTGGAAAGTATAACAAAGTCATGAAATGTACACTATATTAACATGTTCATGAGCAGAGACGAATATAGAATGTGTTACATGTGTTTAAGCAAATTGAATGTCCTTTGCTTAAATTGTCGGAAAGTTGTTTTACACTAAAAACACGTTCAATTCATGTATTTTTTTTTAGAGGGATGAGATTTGGTTTGATCTATTCTTTAATATATTATGTTTCCATTAATAACAATATTGGAAAATAAAAAAGTGAGAAGTTAGCTATATTTTAATTATAATTTCTTGATATTGAGTATGGTTTTGTTGTCCAACATATATTTTTTATATGCTTATTTTTATTATAGGTTGGTACAGTACGAAGAATTGATCATTTTTATTTTTGTTATTAACTTATATGTGAGATTTCTTAAATAATTTATGTGTAAAATATTTTTTACTGAAAGAAAAAATGGTTATCTTTTTATTTAGTATATGAAAAATTTATTGCAAGACCAATACCAAGTAAATATGAAACAAGAATAGTAAATAATTCTATTTTCGGTAAATCAGAAAACAGAATCCTAAACTAACTTGGTAAAATAAATGTGTAGAGTCCTAATAGTCTTATTATACTATTACATTTAATAATTATATTTTATAGAATAAAAACAATTGAGAACTCTTCACCCAAAAATGCCTAATTTGGTAGCTCGTCTTCTTGAGATTAACAAATCTAACCATTGCATTTGTCAATTCAAGGCCATGGTACCTCTCCGATACTTTGAACACTAAATAAGCTGCATAATTTGTTCGTGATGATAACTCTCCAGTTCCAATCTTGCCTCGGATATCTAGTAAATCGACGTTATTGAGTAATGATATCTCTGGAAATCTATAGTCAAATACAAAAAATTCACCTCAAAAAAACTCCGGATTTTTGTATACTACTCCCTTCATTACAACCTATGTGACGGTGTTTAATTGACAACATAAAAGTGTAGACATAATTCATCTTAATACAAAACTCATTTTGATTCGCCCAAATTTATCGTAACAAAACAGAGTAATTAATTACCTTGAATCTGCATCAAATGTGTGCTCCCAAAATAACTCAGTGTCTGAAAAAGAAATTGTCAATTGCCTTGAAGAGAGTAGATAACATTTCTTCCCATTTGTTTTGTCACGCCAAAAACTCTGCTAATAAAAGACAAGTAGAAGTTCAATGGAAATTTTCCGTCGTGTCTAGGTAAACACCGTCAAATAAATCGAGAAAGAGGGAGTAAACATCTTCTTATATTTGAAACTTGTCATCTAAAATAAGGCCTAAAATAAATTAATTTTTTATTAACAACAAGTAAGGGCGTATGGGTTCACATGAACCCATGTTCCCCTCTCTAGATCGATCGTATCCATATAGAATTGATTTGTAAGTATCAACACGTAAAGATCGGGCTCATGAAGACTTAATTACAAGATAATTAAATTTGGAAAATCTACAAATTTTGAACTTTGAATTTTACATTAATGAGAAGTGTATCAATAACGCTTTTCTTATATTTAATTGTATTCGAGTTGAATTATGCTTAGATTGTATTTAATTGGCTCGTCCAAAAAAAAAACCTAAAACCTATCCAATGGATTCTCGCCAGAAAATCCCGAATTTGCCCATTGATATTGTCAACTCCATCCTGTTAGATCTTTCAGTCAAATCTCTTTTACGTTTCAAAATTACCTGCAAATCCCTTGAATTTACGTATTTTTGGTGATCGTGTTTGTATTATGGAGACTTTTGACAAGGAAATTTCTATTTGGTCACTTGAAAAAGATGGGAAAACCTGGAATAACATCATGAGGTTTCCTACTTTAGGTGTTAAGGTTATAAGTTGTTTACTTCAAGTTGAATTCGAAATTTTCAAATAAAGTGCTCCCAACATAGACAATACTTTGAAGCAACCATTAAATAAAATTGTATATATATTTCCACAAAAAAATTATGAATATAACAATTACTACATCTTATACAACAAAACTGGGAATTCAAAAAGATTAATAAGACAACATATTCAGTAATCTAAAAGTTCATAAAACCTTATTCTCAAGTATATATGTGTATATTAACACAACTTTGTAACACAAACTATATAAACAAACTTTTCTATCTTCTCTGGAAATTGAATGCCTTGATACCTAAAGCAAATGTGAAGGCGAAAACAACAGCAAATGCAACGATCACGCCTGCAACAACTCCGAGAAAATCATGCTTAATTCCGTAGTCATTTCTCAAGTATTCTTCCACAGTTTGACCATTAACATTATCTTGGAGGTCTGCAAATTGCGATGCAACCAAACCATACAACGTCCATGCAACAGGGCACGCCCAGTAGTACCATCTCCACCATATCGGAATACGCTGTTTTTAGTCCAAAAGAAGGGGGCAAATGATCAATTTTATTTATTGAATGTTTTTTCTACTTGAAGAAAAAAGTTGAAATATGTTTAAGAACTTACAGGTCGTGGAACGATGAATCCTGAGAAGAGATTCCATACTGTATAGAAGAATCCAGCGACAATTGAAGCAACGTTTTGATTCGGGGTAATAGCCACGGTCATCATGCCAAAGAAGGTGAAGTATAGGAAAGTGAAGAACATGAAGAAGAAGTACCAAAAGAATTTTGCTACTGTCCATTCGAATCCAATCATAGAATAGACAATGAGACCATAGACAACAGCTTGTACAAATACATAAGGAATTTCAATAAAAACCTGCACGAAACACATCAAAAGTTTCGTAAATAATGTGAATGATTTGAACTTTTAAGACGAAAAATTGCCAGCTACTTACTTGTGCAAAGGCATATGGTATGGCAGAGTACATCCCAGCAGCTTTTTCTCTGTAAAATACAGTACGTTCAACGGATACAACAGGCTGAACTGATGATGCATTTTGTACACCGAGGAAGAGAACAGCAGCGTACATAGATCCCATCGCGTTGGTTAGATCTTGAGGCCTACTCCTGTAATCGAAACAACAAAATAAAATGAGACATTTTAGCATTTATAAGAATTATAAGTTGGAAGTTTGTGTTATTGTTTCTTTTTTCGTGTTATAGTACTTACACTTTGGTACCGATATCCCAGAACATTGACCCGAATATGAGTGCTATGAAGGTAGTGAAGAGAAATCTGACTGCAGTGTAAGCCGGGTTACGCCAATATGACCAGTGTTGCTTCCACAAGCAAGCCATACATTGGACCCAAAATGGCTGTGAGAATTGGTTTTCAAAATGCAGGTCACTTGTACCAGGTCGTGGCACACTTAGTTCCGTAATCAGGGCTTTGTTTCTCCTGCAGAGGTCTGAGTTCTTGTATAAGTCGGTGAAATCGACCCCTAATGACATTTCTTGAGATGAGGATGTGACTTCTAACATCCAAGTTGCTGGATTGTAACCTTCCTCTATTTTGCCAACACTGGGCATGGACTGAATTCACGGTGAAAATAAGCTCGATCAGTACTTGATGATATAAAATCTGTAAAAGGAACATACTTTTCCAATTTCCAAAGAAAACTAACTTACCTCAAAATATTTTATCAAATGGCATGATTCGCGACCTAATGGACCAACGTATATCTCTTGTCCTCCTCGTTTCATAAGAAACAACTGTAATGACATGTTCGTATTAGTATGTTGATATCTAGAGGGAAGGCATAAGGCGAATTAGCAATAGATGCAAAAGGTGTTTTGTCTTACCTCATCAAAAGCCTCGAAAATGTCAATGCTAGGCTGATGAATGGTACAAACAACGGTTCTTCCTGTATCGACAGTGTTCCTAACAGCTCTCATCACAATTGCAGCAGCTCTTGCATCCAACCCTGAAGTTGGTTCATCCATAAATATGATCGAGGGATTTGCTACTAGTTCAACAGCAATCGTCAACCTTTTACGTTGCTCAGTTGACAGACCATTGACTCCTGGCAACCCGACTAAGGCTGATCTTAGTGGTGTAAGCTCAACAAGATCCATAACTTCCTCAACAAACATCTGAAATGGGATAACCGGTATAAGATGACCAGTAGGATAAATTCTCATTATGGAAGAAAACGGAATGATGTAAGGGGAACTTACCATTCTTTTGTGTTCATCGACGTCTTGAGGTAAACGCAGCCAAGCCGAGTAAACCAAGGACTCGTAAACTGTAACATAAGGTGAATGGATGTCATTTTGTTCACAGTATCCAGAAATACGTGCAAATGTTTCTTGCTTCTTGGGATATCCAGAAATCTTGATGCTCCCGTCAATGTAACCTCCGGTTTTCCTTCCAGCCAATACATCCATCAACGTTGTTTTACCGGCCCCACTAACTCCCATCAAAGCTGTGAGAACACCTGGCCTGAAAGCTCCACTCACACCCTTCAAAAGTACTAATCTATTGTCACTGCTACCCTGCTCTCTCATTTCCTGCAAATTGTCAAAAAATCAAGTCACATTTCAATTAAAGGAAAGTTGAAGCACCGGTTTTTAATGACTATATATTCTTTGTTGCTCACCGGAGGCATGTCAACGGAGTATACAACTTCATCAAAGGTGATGGACTGGGGTTCAAATGGAAGAACCATGCCCTTCTTCTTATTCTGATTCTCACCGACAGAATCTCCTTCCGCTGTGCTAGTTATCTGGGGCGATGATCCACTACTTTCGTTGTTCTCACCCTCTTCTGAAATCGTAGCTTGTGGCTTTCCAAATGCTGCAGATACTCATTCCATGTTAGTACATGTCATCTTTTTATTTATGGATATATCAATGAAGAAACTAGATACTCACGGTTAAGATAAGCGAGAGCAAGACTGTAGGCGATGTTAAACAGAATCGTGAATCCAGCAAGTGCCCCTATACCTATCCAGTACCAATATGCATCGGGAAAGAACCCTCGAGATCTCACCACCGAAGGTCCAAGTGGCTCAGTTCCATTTGGGGCAGTCTGTTTCAGTAAGAGTTCATTTCAGCATTCATAGGTAAGAAATAAAAACCATTACAGGCCACGTTATGTACACAAACTTACATGTTTCCACTTTTCTCCATCAAATTCATTCACAAGAATTGCATTCACCGAGAACATGAGTGGTGACGTCCAGTATCCCCAAATCCACCAGTCCTTCACGTCAGCTGCACCGTTTGGAGAAAAGAGAAAAGTAAGCATTTGGACAACACATGAGCTACCATAAACACTTAAAGCACAAAACTTACTTCGTGCAAGCGCGAAACCACCCAATGCAAATTGTAAAAGCAGAGCACATGCTCCAAATGTGCTAGCAACTCCCATGGTCCTTCCAACTGCTGCAATAAATCGGAACAATCCTGATGCCATCTGGTTTACTAGTACGAGTAGCAAAAATTGTTTGAAAAATCTGCACAAACAAAAGCAGATTAATAAATATTTGTGACGCTATGACAACGATTACACCATATAGTCTTTCTCCACATACCTTCCAACATTAGGATCGAATCCGATGACATAATAGGTGAGGACCGTCCACATCCCAACTTCAAGAAGAGTTACTGGGATTTTTAGGATCCATGAAGGAATTGCATAAGCCCATGAAGGATAGAAGAGAAAGTCCCTTTGCTTATAGAAGACCGGAAGCTTGTAGAGTGTCAAAGGGAGCTCAGACAAACCATTAAACATAAGCATAACAACCGTAAAGAAGAGAGCACCAGTATATATTCCTCCATCTGTCTCAGTATCCCGAGGCATCTCAGTTCGAAAAAATATGGTCATTGTCATAAGTGCAATGACCATGAGCTGAAGAAAAACAAAGAGAGGATTAGTAAATTTCACATGGATATGACAAGACTATGACAGAAATCGATATAACGAATAGACCAAGTAGTTCACCTGAAAGAATTTGAAGATGTAAACAAACGAGTTCCGCTGCATTAGCAGGAATTCTCTTTCAGTGCAAACCTTCAAAAGCTGTTTCTTTCCGATACCGTACTTTTCAGTAGTCAAAGCAGCAGGGTGGCTTTTGCTCTTGTCAAATGCAGTTGAAAGCTCATTGCTTACTTTTCTCCCAACATGGAAAGACTGATACGCCTCAGCAAATTCTTTCGATGTGATAAATCTGTAAGGCTCGTCCCTCCTTGCCCAATATTGCTGTTGATCCTTCTTAGATGTCACCTGCAAGAAATTCGAAGCATTTCACGTTAGAACTTAGAACTGAACACTGCATCAATGCTTCGAAAACTTTATCATCCTTGTTTCTTATAAAACATACTTCTTGCAAGAAATCAGCCACGCCTTTTCTGTCAGGGCATTTGAATCCCATGGATTCAAAGAACTCGAGCACGTCCTCTCGTGGACCCTGATAAACAATGTAGCCATCTGATAGCAGAATGATATCATCAAACAAGTTGTAAGTCTCCGGAGCAGGCTGCAAGAGAGAAATCAGAGCTGTTCCTTTCAAGATTTGAACAGATTGCTTTAGGGAATTCACAATGGAGTATGTTGTGGAACTGTCAAGTCCAGTTGAAATTTCATCCATGAAAAGGGCTTTAGACGGTCCGACTATCATTTCACCAGTAGTGACACGCTTCTTCTGTCCTCCCGAAATACCCCTTATCATTTGATCTCCCACCATAGTGTCCGCGCAAATATCAAGTCCCAGTATCTGAAAAACGGACAAATGAATAACTTATCTATCAAACTTCTCCGACCTTTCAATAGCTCGAACATATGTGAAATGATTGGAAAATGAAAATTACCTTAAGAACATAATCTGTAATCACTTTGGATTCTTGTCCTTCTGTTGATACAGCCTGCATTTCCATTCATCAATAGTAATATTAATTACTCAGAAGTAGCTCAAACGTATATCAGTTAAGAGAAACTAAAATCGTTTCCAGTCTTACCTTCATGAACATGTCAATATCAACATCCGGTTTGATATTAGCTGCTTTCTCTCTTCTCGATAGTTCAGCCAACATTTCTAAAACATAATTCAAGAAAAATAGTCAATAACTGAACAAAAACAAATTAAACATAACTAGAAAAATAGAACTAACCATAACGCGAACCAACTCCTTGACATCTTGCGGAGAACTCCAACGTTTCTCTGACAGTCATTTCTCCAATATGCAAATCATGCTGGCTAATATAGGCCGCTGTTCTTTGTGGCACAAATTCATGTAATTCATGTCCGTTATACGTCACCTTTCCAGTAACCTGATTTCATCATAACATTATAAACTTTAGTCTTACATATATTTGAATCTAAAATTGTAAGTTGTTTTAAATTCTTACCCTTAGATCAGAATCAAGTTTTCCAGCCAAAGCAAGTAACAAAGTTGTTTTTCCAGAACCAGGAGGTCCTAAAAGCAGAGTCATTCGACAGGGCTTAACGTAGCCACTAACATCCTTGAGAATTGTAACTGAACGTTTTTTCGATGAAAAGATGTGAATTGAATCCAATAAGCTCTTTATAAGCCAACAAAGAACAAAAAAAAAATGTTAGCTTTTCAGAACACCTTTTAAATCACACTATAATCAGTAATCACTGTTATCATTACCCTTTTCAACTAATGGAAACGATTATCGTTTGATTTTAATCGAAAAAAAGATACAAATGACCACTTCACATTGTTCTTGAGGTATATTTGAACTTATATTTCACCTTCATCAATAATTCTACCATACTAAGAAATCATGAGGTGAAAGTAGACAACTTTTAAGATTGTAAGAGTAACCAACAATTCAGGTTGATTACTCAGATGGTCACTCAACTAACAGTTATTAACTCAGAAAGTCACCTAAGTGATTTTATGAAATAATAACTATAAGTTGAGTGAGTATCTGAGAAATCAACTCCATCAATTCAAGAATCATACGATTCTTGAATCAAACTATCATTTTTTTCATTTGAGCAAACACTAAGTACTTCTTGTATAGGTGATAATATAGAATTATACACAATATAAATCAAATATTTTTTGGGGAATTGTTACCTCAATGAAGTTAGAAATGAAGTTTGTAAATGTAGGCAAAGCTCTGCTTCCAACATATGCATCTGCCTCAATATTCAAATGCTCAAATCTCACTTCTATTGATGGAAAATCAATCCCAACCCTGTTTTTATTTTCCACATAAAATGAGAATTTAGCACCAAAATACATAAGAAAGGAATATTAGTGTATGTTAACATGTTGTATAATAGGTAACTAATTATACTCCCTCCGCTTCAATTTATGTAATTCTATTTTATTAGACACGAAATATAAGGAAGTATGAAGATTTTTTGAAATTTGTGATCCTGAACATGTCATAACACATGTGTGACTGTAAAACTTCTAAAATATTTTTAGTCCTAACTCCTAATCATACCATAATATTTATGCGACTATAAAAGCTTTTCATTGAGAATAAAATAAGAAATTTAAAATAAATCAATTCCAAATTTTAAAGGGATCATTTTTCTAAAACGAACTAAAAAAAAAAGAAATAAGTTCACATAAATTAAAAAAACGATAAACAAATCATGGATTACTACTTTTCATAAGTGGTTACTTAACTCTTTATACTATCAGTATATAAACAAGGAACACAGCTAGATATAAAAGGTGCTAATAAACTTTAGTAGATACTAAACGACGTTTAGTAAAAATTCTGTCTCCGACACTACGCAATATATAAAAGTTAAATTCAAATGAAAACATGCACTTGCCTGTCAATTCTGTTTTTGAGTTTCAACAAGAATTTTTCATTATCTTCATCAGCAACTTTAACAAGTCTTTCAAGTAAATTCTTTCTTTGTTGAACACCAAGATCATCAACATCAACTTCAGCAGTAACACCTTGTGATCCAAATAATATACCTTTTCTTAATCTATCATAAGTTGGTAATTTTTCAAGTGCTGCCCATTTTAATGCCTCTTCATCGTCTTCGTCTCGATTTGATCTTGAAAATACTTCAACTCCATTATTTCTCCATATTGAGTTACTATTTTCTCTCATACTACCTCTCATGCTTCCTCTTATACTGCGACCGCGCAAATTACTTAAATCTGATGGCTCCATATTGGAACAAAATTAAAAAAGATTGAAATTACACCAATTGATATAGTTGTTATGTATGTTATAAAATGGAGTGTTTTTTTTTTTGTTTAAAAGAATGAGAAGGAAAAAAATGAATTGAGTTTGGAGTTTTGATGTTAAATGTAAAGGTGTTATATAGAAGCAAGAAAAAAGGAAGATGAGGATTTTAATGTTGATTTTTTAATTTTATTTTTTAGGTACATGTATTGGTCCATTGTATTTTTTTGGATTTATTGACTAGTTGAGAATTATTTGATGAAATTACAGTTTGTATTATTTGACGTAAATAGTACTATACTTCTAGAGGAATTTTTAAGATTTACTGTTTATTTGCAGCCGTAACATGTTTATAGATTTTTGGAGGAATTTTTTGTTTTGTTACTAGGACCTAGGCTATCATATGAGACCAAAGGGTGCGTCTGGAGAAAAATATTTTTGGAAAAAAATATAGGGAAAATAAGTTATATAAATAAATCATAAAATATATAGTTTGTTCTAGTTCTTATTTTCTTCATGTTGATTAATTAATATAGGTTTGTTACTCATTAGGATTGATAAGTCTAGACGTTTAGTCCTCCTTGCTCGTATGTATTTCTGTTGAGAATTTATCATTATTATTATTAATAGTAATAATAATAATAATAATAATAGCAAAAGATCGCTAGACAATGTCTAGTAATGTATATTGATAAAAAAAATTGATTATGTTCTCTCCAAGCTCCAGCACACGTTATCTTCACTTTATTATCGTAGCCCTCGCTCATCCCCTCCAACTCACAACCACATCATTTATTCAAATTATATAAAAATGTTTTAAGATAATGCTTTTTAATTTATATTTATATATTAAACACAAAAAAAATAAAAAAATATATACTTATTATTGTAAAATAATTTCTGTATTTTCTTTCCTGCCGAACACACCCAAAATCAGAAAAAGATTTTGTAGTTATAATTTGTGAGTCAAAAGCAGCCAAAAAAGGCCGCTAACGTCTAGAAGCACACGAGAGTCAACAACATATAGTTATTCGTTCCACAAATTATCATGTATGGGGGTATATTATGACATCGTTTGTTTAAATATTTTTTTAATGATATATCAGATGTTATTATAGAATTTTCTATTTAAATTACTTTCAAATGTTTATTGAAATATACTTCAGCTATCAGTTGTTTATTTTTCCTATCTGAAATATCACCATCGTTCAAATAGAAAAAGTGAGCAAATGATAATTAAAGTATGTTTTCGATAAATATTTAGGGAATAATTCAGGTAGCAAACTCACACATGTAATATTTGATAGAAAACTCAAAAAATTGAAATAACCAATGCTGACGTAACTTGGTCTTTTGACCCTTCACTAGTTAAGGTGTGTTTTCGATAAGCATTTTGATACCTTCACTAGTGTATATCTAAATTAAAATTTGCACTCAACTGACAATTAAACGTTTTAACTCGTCTCTAATGTGTCTCGTGAACATCCAATGTTGACGTGCATATGGAACATACATTTCGAAAGTGTACTCTAGAGGATCATTTTGTAAATTGAAGTGTAGAGTGAAAATGAGTCGAGGTGTCTAGATATATATGAGTGTTTACTTGTCAGTTGTGACCGAATTTGTGTAGCCTTTCATGTATTATGATTTATGCCTATTTTTTTTTACTTTGTGTTAATGGAGAGCTACTTTTATTTTTTTAAGAAATTTTCATTTTCTTCATTAAATTAGGAAAATTTCACTTCTTTTTAAAAAAATAATAATTTTTTTTTAGGTTTTAGTTGGAAGTTTACATATAATAAAATACGTGAAGTCATATGGAAAACTTTCTTCCTTTTTTTTTATTTTTTTATGGCATGTACTAGACTATTGTGGAGACTATGAAAATTGAAAGTGTACCCATAGAAAAATATAAATTTCTCTAAGTCATAGTCCTTTTTTTTATTTTTTTGTATTATTATTCATGTGATGAAAATTCAAAATAGCCAAACCCAAATAGCTCTCTAACTTGACAGTTCTCAAATATCTAGAAATTCAGATTTTCCTTCTTGCTTAGAAGTTACCAAATATACTAAAACAAATATAAATATTTATTACTAGGATTTTACGCTAAATTGATGTAGCTTAACATTTAATATAGTGAATATAAGAATCGACAAAAACTACCCGCGGATTTTAGTTTTATCGAAAAGGAAAAGCTTATGAGTTTTTAATAAATTAGTTTTACATATTAACTATTTTTTAAATAACAATACAAGATCTATGTCAAAGCTACTAGATTTTGTTGAATCAGTAAATTGTACGCTAGATTCCTATTTTTAAAAGGAAAATTAAACTTTTACACCTCCTATACAATATAAATCCAACATAAATATAATAACGCAGTTACAAATAGAAAGAAAATTAAATCATACACAAATATTAATTAACTTGAATGGTACTCATTTTACTTGTTAATTAAGTGCTAAATTAGTTTTGAAAAACTTAAGGTATATCTATATATCTAAATCATATTACATGAATATTTAATGTAATTTACCAAATTAAATAACTTTTCTGACGAAAGTTCTTTTTTGGACAATAATTAATATTTTCAGTCAACTTCTAGTAACTCTCTTTTTTGACAAAACCTTCAACACAAATAAGCAAAGAGAGAATTTTAAAAAAATAAAAGTGAGGAAAAGTAATTATTACAAGTTGTAATTTACAACATAGAAAATTAATATCAAGCTTTGGAGGTTGACCTTTTTAAAAAATAAAATAAAATTGAGAATACGGATAGGGGAATAGTAGAGGAAATTATAAGGTGAAGAATTGAATGTTCATCATCAATAAAGTCGAAAATTCATATAGGGCGGAGGGAGGGACGCAATTGAAACTTTTTGAGCCAAATTTGAGTTCTTTTCTCTTTTTTTCGATAAACTTTTCATAGCCATAATCATATTTACCTATAAAAACCTTTAAAAAAAAATCATGGTTTCCAAATAGAACCAAAGCAACGGAAGATAATTTTAGACAATAGTAAAAACAGTGGTGTAAATTAGTATATTTTTTCTTTTTGAAATATTTTGACACGTGGAATCTATTTGTATCATGTTGGACGTCAAAAAAAAAATCAAAAGGTTTTCAACTTGATGCCAAATTAAAAAGGTGATTGACACAGACAAAAGTAATTAACAGACTTTGATTGACAATTAAGAGACCTTCTGGAATGGCCTACTAATCCATTTTCCGTTGGCTACAAGTTTGACTAATTTCTCTAACAAATAGCTCACAAATCTTGAATTTCAACAAATACTATTTGGGATAATATAACCACAAAGAAATCAAATCAACCTTGTAACACTCAACTCCCCATGAGATTAAGCCTATCAATATTATGTGGTTTATTTTTTGTTTTCCCGTCTGATATTCAGTATCCGCATTATTGAAGGTTGATTAAATTTGAATTTGTGCATCGGAAGGCCCATTTCTAGGATTGGCACTTCCAATAAGATTTTTTCTGTTCTCGAAAGTTCAAAGCCGAGTGATTAATGATGGAGGAATCAAAATTATAAATGTTTGCTAATAAGTTTAGTGCAAATATATATTTTGCAAATGAAAAAAACATACAATGTTACATGCATCAAATCAAACAATTAAACCATAAAAAAGCCACAAATTAAAGTTAGAATACAAATTTGATCATGGCTAAATGATAAAAATATATACTTATTTGATATACACATGTTTTATAGGCATTTATTTGTTTGATGTAAACATCTGGTACGAAAAAATATTATTTTTTTTATCTACGTGTTCAAATCGACTTAAGTTCTTAGTATTTTAATTGCCATGATGTGAAAATATGTCTAAGTTGAGTTTTCAAAGTCTTGATCACAACATTCATGTATGTGTGTCGATTATATAAACCCTTAAATTGATGTAGTTATGTTGTTACACCCTACACATTTATTTTTCTTCTAGAGATGTATGTGAAATTTTATTTTATATTATCCAAATTTAATTTAGTCTTCTTTTTCATGCCCTTAACTAGTTTCATAACTTTATTATTAGAAACTACCATTTTTTTCATGTCTCATTATTTTAATATATGGATCAAAAAATTCTCATCTTCCTTTCTTCTTCCTAAAGGAATTTTTTTCATATATATAATATGAATGTTAGTTTGATACATAAGAAGATTTTGAAGGATTACAACAAAGTGCAAAAGGTGAACATCTTCTTTATTACCATCTCCAAATTTATATGTTTAGGTGAAACTTTGATATATGTCTTTTTAGTAACAATGCTAATTAGGTAGGTGATAGTCAGATGTGGATTCAGAATATAAAGTTAGTAAGTAAAAACGAGTATAATTTTATAATATTCTCTCTTTTCTTTATCTTTTCTTTTGTGTTCGATTTCAAATATTTATCCAACTCTTCAAACTTGAGATTCAAGAAAGCAACCAAGTCTTGATTGAACAATTTTATACGACATGTTTGAAGTGTAAGCTTCACTAAATTAACGTGCATGGCTTTTCCTATGATTTCTTTTCAATATCGCGTGTTTTTTTCTTTCAATATCGTGATTGTTTTAGTGATCTTATGATTGAGACGGCTCTGCCTTTGCTCCCTTATGATGTGTTATATGATTGTTCACTTGTTCTATAAAAAAAAATATTGTATCTTTTTTTGTTGCTTCAATGTGTATACACTTGTTCTACTATCTAGCATATTGAGCCATATTATATCAATATTCTCATCAATGTAAATTTCCACACGTTGTTTCCCTTTGTGTTAGTACGTATCCTACTTTAACAAAGCCTTGATATAGTATATATTATCGGTTGTATCCGTGTTGAATCCTCCATAAATGCATTAATTTTGGAGGATCCACCACACATCTAAGAATATTTTTGAAGAGTCGGAGCTAGTTACTTTTAATTTAGGACGTCATTATAGATAGGGTAAGTGTTCAATTAAGTAAGGCTCTTTTGCTTTCCATCCGGTGTATTGTCTGACACTTGCTTTGGATTTGACTAATCCGGATTTATGTCTGGGACATCTGGAGGATAAAGTGAGACGATTTTATACCTAGGACTCAAAATCACGACCTTAATGCAATTATTCCCATTAATTTTGATGTATTGATTCATGAACAATGACTTTTCTTATATCAATAGTCATTCCTTAGTTTCTCTCTCTCTTTTTCCGTTTTTAAGAAAGCCATGAAATTTTAACCTTTGTTACACTTTTGAAGGTATGTCCCTACTATCTATGCTCATATATTCTTTAGTTTCGTAAAATCCCACGAGTGAAGTCTGAGAGGGTAACATGTACGCACATCTTACCCCCTCGGGAGGTAGCTCAATCATAGCGTACCGAAAAAATAAAAATTATTTGGGAGGGAATGGTAAAACTAAAATGAAGACGAACCTTGGAACAAAACTCTTGTTATATTTTCATTGTACATTGACAAATAAACATAAAGAGTTCAAATGAATATTACAAGAAGTTATACCTAGTAATCATCAAAAATTTGAAAATATGAACTTTTATAAGTAGTAACTAATCCCTATATACTAATTTTGTACCCACTGTTTCTTCAGAAGTGCTTCATTTGGTTAGCTTTCACTCATCTCCTCTGGAAATTGAATGCCTTGATAGCAAAAGCAAATGTGAAGGCAAAAACAACTACGTATGCAACGAGCACACCAGCAACGACTGGAAGAAAATCGTGTCTGAATCCAAAGTAACGTCTCAAGAATTCCTCCACGGTTTCATCATCAACTAGTGTAGTTTGGATGTCTCCGAATTGTGATGCAACCAAACCATACAAGGTCCAGGCAACAGGGCAACACCAGTAGTACCATCTCCACCATATAGGCATACGCTGTAAGAAAAGAAAATGTCATTTTTCCGAGCTATAGATCATTTGAAAATGTGTATCTTGGGACAAGAATATAAAAGGTATAGGATCTTACAGGTCGTGGAACGATGAATCCTGAGAAGAGGTTCCATATAGCATAGAAGAAGGCAGCAACGATAGAAGCAACGTTTTGATTTGGTGTGACAGCCACACTCATCATACCGTAGAATGTGAAGTACAAGAGGGTGGTATACATGATGAACAAGTACCAAAAGAGCTTGCCAACTTCCCATTCGAATCCAATCATAGCGTAGACAATGATACCATATACTATAGCTTGTACGAATACATAAGGGATTTCAATGAAAACCTGCAATATACGAAAGTTTCCATGAATACTATGTACTTCTATTTTAACTACCAGAAATCGAACTTGTCTATTCACCTGTCCAAAGGCATAAGGTAAGGCAGAGTACATTCCAGCAGCTCTTTCTCTGTAAAACACAGTACGTTCAACGTCTACAACTGGTTGCACTGATGATGCATTTTGTACACCAAGGAAGAGAACAGCAGCATACATCGATCCCATAGCGTTGAAAAGATCTTGGCTCTGGCTCCTGTAACAAACAAAGATCAAGTTAAGTATGTATGAAGGATTTTGACAAGTATACTTTCGTAAGCTTTCATGTTTCGGTACTTACACTTCGGTACCGATATCCCAGAACATTGTTCCAAAGACTAGTGCTATGAACATTGTGAAGATGAATCTGACTGCAGTGTAAGCAGGATTACGCCAGTAGGACCAGTTTTGCTTCCACAGGCAAGCCATACACTGTATCCATAATGACTGTGAGTATTGAGTTTCGAAATACAGGTCTTTTGAACCAGGGCGAGGGACGCTTAATTCAGTAATCAAGGCTTTGTTCCTTCTGTACAGGTCAGAATTCCTGTATAAGTCGGTGAAATCAACGCCTAACATCATTTCTTGAGCCGAGGCTGTGACTTCCAACATCCAAGTAGCTGGATTGTAACCCTCCTTGATTTTAGCTACCCCAGGAATCGACTGCATTCAATGCAAAACGGAGGTCAGTATTTTCTCGTATAATTTTGGAAATGTAAAAGTAGTCATTTTCTCTTTAGTACAACTTACCTCAAAGTATTTGATCAAATGGCAAGAATGGCGACCCAATGGACCAACGTATATCTCTTGTCCGCCTCGTTTCATTAGAAATAGCTGCAAAGGCATTTTGATTTTAGTACTCAAATGCTATAAGAAGATGAAATAATTACTAGCTAGATTTTGCTTAAAAGATAATAAATCCACCTCATCAAAAGCTTCAAAAATGTCGATGCTTGGCTGATGGATAGTACAAACAACGGTTCTTCCTGTATCGACAGTGTTCCTAACAGTTCTCATAACAATAGCAGCAGCTCTTGCATCCAGCCCTGAAGTTGGTTCATCCATGAATATAATAGAGGGGTTCGCGACCAGTTCTACCGCTATGGTCAACCTTTTGCGTTGCTCAGTTGAGAGACCATTAACTCCTGGCAACCCGACTAAGGCTGATCTTAAGGGTTCAAGCTCAACAAGTTCCATTACTTCATCAACAAACATCTGTAAAAGAAATAAGTAATAGAAAATGTTATGAGGCTGCTACTTTCTCTTAGAGGTTTGTCCAATCTGCAAGAGATGGTCTTATTAATGGATGACGAAACTTCAGAGGAACAGACCTTTCTAGTTTTTTCGTCAACATCCTTGGGTAAACGCAGCCATGCTGAGTAAACTAGGGACTCATACACTGTAACGTAAGGTGAATGGATGTCATTCTGCTCACAGTATCCAGAAATACGAGCAAACGTCTCTTGCTTCTTGGGATAGCCAGAAATCTTGATGTCGCCATCAATATATCCTCCTGTTTTTCTGCCGGCTAAAACATCCATTAATGTTGTTTTACCAGCACCACTAACGCCCATCAAAGCTGTGAGAACACCAGGCCTGAAAGCTCCACTCACACCCTTTAGAAGTACCAATCTATCTTCACCGGCACCTTGTTCTTTCATTTCCTGCAAGTCATCCGAAATCAGTTTTAGTATTAGTCAAGAGGACAAGGGTGTTGCTAACGCCTGACAGCTCCAATTTTTCGTTTACTAAAACATTTGGCATGTTACCTGAGGCATGTCAACAGAGTATACAACATCGTCGAAGGTGATAGAATGGGGTTCAAATGGAAGAACCATTCCCTTCTTCTTACTCTGACCCGCACTGACGATATCTCCTCCGTCTGTGCTAGTCATCTGGGATGCAGCTTGACCATTTTCAGAGTTCTCACTGTCTTCTGGTCTCACTGTTTGTGACTTACCATATGCTGCAAATAATTATACTATGTTAGTAAATTATTTTTTTGTTTCTCCTGGTGAAACATAAAATGGAAATAATTCACGGAAACTCACGTTTGAGATACGCCAGTGCAAGACTGTAGAAGAAGTTGAAGACAATTGTAAATCCAAAAAGTGCCGCGAAACCAATCCAGTACCAGTATGCATCTGGAAAGAACCCTCGAGATTTCACCACTGCAACTCCAAGGGGCTCGATTCCATTTGGCGCGATCTGTTTTAGTGTGAGTTGATGTCAGCATTCATGGAAGAAGAAAATAGACCATTGCAAGTGGCTTTATGTAATACAAACTTACGTGTTTCCACTTGTTCCCGTCAAATTCATTCACAAGGATTGAGTTCACGGAATACATCAACGGTGAGATCCAGTACCCCCAAATCCACCAGCCCTTCACATCCTCTGCAGCATTAGGCAAAATTACAAAATATTAGTATGTTTGAACACAAAAAAAGTTTCTGCAAACACCTATATCACCAAATATACCTCGTGAAAGGACGAAACCACACAATGCAAACTGTAAAAGAAGAGCAAATGCTCCAAATGTACTTGCAACTCCCATGGTCCTTCCAACTGCACCCATGAATCTAAACAATCCTGATGCCATCTGGTTTACTAATACGAGCAGCATGAACTGTTTCAGAAATCTGCAAAAACATTAGTGATTAATCAACAGTCGGGAGAGAAAAATGATAAATTCATCATTATTTTGTGTGGCCATTCTTTCCATACCTTGTAATATTGGGATCAAATCCAATGACGTAGTATGTAAGGATCACCCAAAGACCAACTTCAACAAGTGTTACAGGGATTTTGAGGATCCATGACGGAATTGCATAAGCCCATGAAGGGAAAAAGAGAAGGTCTCTTTGCTTGTAGAAGACCGGAAGCTTGAAAATTGTCATGGCCATCTCAGACATCCCGTTAAACATAATCATAACCACCACGAAAAAGAGAGCACCAGCGTATATTCCTCCATCATCTACTGTATCTCGTGGCATCTCAGTTCGGAAAAAGAGGGTCATTGTCATAAGAGCCATTACTGTAAGCTGAGAAAAGAAATGAAAACAAGGCAAGCATTATAATGTGCACGCGGATATATGACAAGATCAAGACTTAAATCAACATTTCTAATATAGGTCAAGTAAGTCACCTGAACGAACTTGAACACGTAAACAAATGAGTTCCTCTTCATTAGTAGATATTCTCTTTCAGTGCAAACCTTCAAGAGCTCTTTCTTTCCTATACCATACTTTTCGTTAGTCAAAGCAGCAGGATGGCATTTAGTCCTGTCAAATGGGATTGCAAGCTCATCGCCTAGTTTCCTCCCAACATGGAAAGACTGATACGCATCAGAAAATTCTTTCGATGAGATAAACCTATAATGCTCATTCCTCCTTGACCAATATTGTGGTTGATCCTTCTTCGATGTCACCTGCAAAAATTTCCGACTTTCCACGTTAGAACCAAAATTGCATCAACACTAAACTTTTAAGTACCATTCTTGTTTCTCATAATGAAGCATACTTCTTGCAAGAAGTCAGCCACGCCTTTCCTCTCTGGGCATTTGAATCCCATGGATTCAAAAAACTCAAGAACATCATCACGAGGGCCTTGATAGACAATGTACCCATCCGATATCAGAATGATATCATCAAACAAGTTGTAGGTCTCGGGGGCAGGCTGCAACAGAGAAATCACAGCAGTTCCCTTCAAGATTTGAACAGATTGCCTTAGGGAATTCACAATGGAATATGTGGTGGAACTGTCCAATCCAGTTGATATTTCATCCATGAAAAGTGCCTTTGATGGTCCAACAAGCATTTCACCGGTCGTCACACGCTTCTTTTGTCCACCTGAAATACCCCTTAACATTTCATCTCCCACCATAGTATCCGCACAAATGTCTAGTCCCAAAATCTGCAATACCATATACATTATTAGAATTCAACGACAACAACATACCCAGTGAAATCCCATACGTAGGGTCTGAGGAGGGTAGAATGTACGCAGACTTTACCACTACCTCATGGAGGTAGAGAAGTTGTTTCAGAAAGACCCTCGGCTCATTTCTTTCATAATTCAAATATAAGACTAATCGGATATTGTAAACGTTACCTTAAGAACATAATCTGTAACAACATTTGCTTCTTGTCCTTCTGTTGCTGAAGCCTAAATTCAACAAAAAAGTAATAAGTATGATTACTTTCCAATAAAGGAACAAAAAAAATTACTTTTGCACAATTATCACTAAAAATAGATTGACAAACATGTACTCCCTCCGTTTCATGTTACTTGACCTCTAGTGACTTGGCACATCCCTTTCGAAAACTTTAATTAGAGGTGTATTTTATTGAAGTAACCCTATTAACGATGTTTTGTAACTTTAACAACTACTATATATAGTAATTTAATTCAAAGGGTAATATGGGAAGAAAGTAATTAAATTCTCTTGATTTGTTAAGACGGACAAGTAAAATGAATTTTAAAATTTTTACTTAAACTATAAAATGTATCTCAAATTACAAACATAATGAAACTACAAATTATTTGCACAATATCAATGGATTTTTTAATTTTATTTTACCAAAGGATTTAAGCTATATACACAATGTAATTTTTTTATAAACTATCAGTGTAATTTATTTAACCTATTAATAAAGGTTAGTTACCATACTTATCAAGTATCAATAACCTTTTCCACATGTGCAAATCCGTATTAATAGGGATCACAAAGCGATACCAAACACCAAGTGAGAAATTAAGAAAAAAATGTTGCATTCATTTAAAAGCAATTGAAAAAAGAGTAAACTATAAGTATCAACTTTGAATTTTCTAATAATTTTTCTTTACTTTTCAATTCTTTTTTGTTTTTTCTTGATTTCTTTGTCTCCTATCTAAGATTTTTTTAGAGTGGTGGGGTCAAAATATACCACCATTAATTAATTAGCCCACTCTTTTGGACCACAAAAGAATACTTTTTAATATATTTTTCCTAAAGATCTGCCCAATAATTTCTAATAAAAAATCATTTATTTCTGTGGGGGGTTCTATTAATAGATCAATAGTTTTCAACTTTCTTTCATTTTTATTTTTTATTTTTGGATTGGAAGATATGATTCTTTTTTATTAACATATTTAATGAATTTATTAACACATCGATCGAACTGGCATGTGGGCTATTAACTCCGCCCCTGATGTTCATACATGTACACATAGTATAGGTCCACAGTCTAACCTTCATGTAAATGTCAATATCAGGATCTGGTTTTATATTAGCTGATTTCTCTCTTCTTGATAGTTCAGCTAACATTTCTGCAGAAAATTTTCAACAAAAAAAAAATTAATATATTTGTA
>JAJOOS010038048.1:0-16038 GCA_029582725.1 Solanum chiquidenum | reverse complement strand
TATATATGAATAATGTCTAAGTCGTTCCTAACTTAGGGTTGTTATGAACAGATTATGAGTCCCTAAAATGAGGGTTTATAACCACTCAATCAGCCAACTACTCACAATTACATCTACAACATAACTAGCATTAACTACCCTATTATATCACTCCCAAGCTCTAAGGAAACATGTCAAACGAAGGGAGTAGCATTAACATACATTTTCCTTTATAATTTATGTTGAAGATACCTCTGTCCACACCACTACAACACTAAAGAAAAAGGTAAAATCAATCAGTAATTAAGGATAAAAATTACTACGATAATTCGACAATCGATACGGATTCCTATCGTAAACTACAATCCAAGACCTAAGGTATCCATAAACTGATAAAAGGTGATTCCTACCTTTCTTTAAATGACCAGAACACTTGAATACAATCACTCTACTGGGAAAAAAACCCTGATGCCACAACCTCCACGGAGCTACACCGCTCAATTCACCGTGAAAATTATACCAAAACGACGAGCTCGCGATGTAGGGCAATTTTTTATAAGAGGCCAAGAAGAGATCATGAACACACAAGGATGATTTGAGGAGTATTTCTCTGATTTTTGTGGGTTTCTCACGATTGGAATGAAGAAAAATGAGAAGATGCTATCTTATAAGCTTCCGCCGACTTAGGGGACCCACCTCACGTGCCTGCTTGCGCAGTCTCGCAAAAATGCGAATATCTCTCTATTCTGAAGTCGTATGAACAAACCGTTTGATGCATTGGAAATTAGACTCGTAGACCTTCCATTTTATGGGTCGTGGGGCCCATAACTCGTTATAGATTGGGAGAAAACCTCTGAAACATTTGACCCACATTTCAGAGAAATCTTTAAAAAGAAACTTACGATAACTTTCGCCCACTTTGATTTTGCGACTTACCTTACCTCAAAACTTGAGATACAACCCTTGGACACTTAAAATATGACATACCACATCATTCTTAATTTATTACTCACCTTCTTTGTGTTTCCACGAATGTACGAATTAATTTAGACGTTTAGAAAAGTTGAGGTGTTACACTTCTTTTCCTTTCATTGATTCCAACCTTTTTTCTTCATTATTCCCCTCAGTGTTCTTACCAATATGACTCCCTCGAGGTGCTTCTTCATCTGCAAGATCACGTTTAGCTGCTCTAAAGGAAAAATTTGAGGAGCTTTAAGCTTCCTCAATTTGTTCTCTATTAGAATTCCTCTTTTGATCATTCAGCTGTCTCATATCACTATGGGAATCTTTTAGCTCAGTGACCTTAACTTCATTGTCCAAATTTGTCATCTATTGTTCTTCAGGGATCATGATCCCCTTATTTGATTTGTAGAATGCATCCACACTTGAGATTTTAGAGGTGGGGTGGTGTATCTCCCTTTCCTGATCATTTTGATGTTGGGTTTGAAACTCTTGGCTCACTGGAGCTCCGCAACTTCAACATAAATTCTGGTGAGACTTTCATCGCCGTTGGAATTGACTACCATTACATCTTTAGATGCGCCTTGACCTGGTGAATCCTCCCATGTGCTTAATTTTTTGTTTATCTCCTTGGAATCAATTCGAAATCTAGTGCGCAGCTCAGGCGATTCCATCGCATTTCCCCCAAAATCGCTATGCTAGAATTCGGGATTTGCAAGGTGGAATTTGTTGAATCTTTGTAGGTAGATATATCCTTATGTGGGAGTTCATCTCCATCTATCGTAACTAGATGAATCTAACCAGTTTGTGACATGGAAATATTTTTTGGTGCCCAAAGTAGCTCCTCTTCAGAAATTTGAACATGGATCGCGACACTATTTCTCATATTCGTAGAGCTAGGAAAGGAATTAACAGGTGATTCCAGTTGGGTTTTGTGCGTGTTGTTATTGTCCATCTTTTGTCAAAGGTCCGGCAAGGCTCCACCGGCTGTTGTGCATCCATTCCGACAAAACTTGTACTGTCTCCTTAAGAGAGAATTTTTTAGAGAAAGATTGTTTAGATAGAAAAAAATCAAGAAATGAGGAAGTGATGGGGTTCCTCAACAGATTCTAGTCACAAACTCAAGTAGTTACGCTCTCAACGATCACACAGGACTATGAATCCCTCAATTTGGGGCTCGGATGAGAGGAAATCGCCTTTTGAAAATAAGAAATGAGGCTGCAAGTTCGCAATATAAATATCCGAGATCGGGTAACTAAAAGTCCATTTCTTGTCGCTAAATGTCTGATTTCTGGATGCTAAAATCCTGCACCAGATATCAGCATTTCAACCAGTTTTTTAAACTCAGAATTCGTTCTGAACCACGTGCTTGCAAACAAGATATGCAACCCTACAAAATTCGATATTCCAGACTCAACCGAGAAGTCAAAATTTCCATACGAGGTCATCTCAGTAAAAAGTGGGTCCCACACCCAAACACCATTTAAAGCCAAAATCCACAAGGGGCTCATAATTTTCTCGGAAGCCTCGGGATCCAAACTAAGGGCAGTTCTAGACCAAATTTAACATTTTGGAGCTAACCGCGCTAACATAATTCTCATTCGAGCTCGTTTACTCAGAATGTTGACTATAGTCAAACTTAAGCCTTAACTTGAAAGTTAAAACACCTAATCATACACACTCGCACTGAAAGCTTCGAGAGTAATGAAATCCATTCTACTAGCCTAAAATTACCCTTACAAAGTGGACGGAATCGTCATAATTGGATTCTAAGGTCATCTTCTTGAACATTTGATCAAAACTGACCGTTTAAGGTTCAAAAGCTCCAAAACACTAAAACTCACATAAAAACTAAACAAATGACCAAATGACCGAAACGGTCAGTTCCAACAAGTCATAAATGACTTAGGGTCACTATAGGAAAAATTAAAGACATGAGTCATAAACATAGAAATAATCTATAGGTCATTACAACATCCACTATGAAAAATGAGTTTTGTCCGCGAAAGTAAGAGTCAAGAAGTACCGGAGGCTCAAACAAGCTAGAAAACTACTCCTGCATATCATGCTCGATCTCCCAGGTAGCCTCCTCAGCTGGACTATGCCTCCAACGGACCTTAACCACATGAATGGCTCTCGAGCGCAACCGTCACACATCTCTGGCAAGAATGGCGACTTACTCCTCCACGAAGGCGAAGCGATCATATATTATGTATAAGCATGCAACTTGGTTCAAACACAATAGATTTAAAGTCAAGAGTTGGACCTTTACAAATTTTAATCTTGAACTTTCGTAAATATTTTCTTGAATCAAGAATCGCACATGAAAACTCGAACAAGGACTCAAACTTGACCTCACTAATTCTCAAACTCTCTTCTTTTAAAAAAATGGTAGATAAAGGAAGATTTTTTTTTGTTGTGGTTTATGCGTGTATGTTGTATCTGAATTCGTTTCTTGAGTATATATAGGCATCTAGTTTCTAGGAATTAGGGATTGTGTAGGAATGAGATTTTAGAGTTTGGGTAATTTTAGGATTGTCTTTTTGAGTTGGTTTTAAAATAGGACATAAAGTTTAATGGGATTTGAGATTAGTTTTGGATAAATATTCTAAAGGGATTAGGAAGATTTTTCCCTTTTATATTTTTCTTTCTTTTCTCTTTTTTTTTGCATTTTTTTCATTCTTTTACTGAACATTTTGTTTTATTTTTTTTCTTTATTATTTTACACATTTTTGTTTCTTCCTCTTTTCCCCTTTTTTACTTTTTTCCTTTTTCAAAAATTGTTCTTTTTGTACGTTCTTTTTTTCTTTTCTTTTTTTATTCTACTTTATTTTCTTCTTAAAATTATAAATTTTAAATTCAATTAAAAGTATTAACTAACTATAATATTTAATTATATATATCAACACTTTAAAAATAAATTCACTAGGAAGAAATAAAATTTTAGATAATTACATTTTAACCTACAAGAAATAATTTAAGCAATAAAATGGTGTAAAATCTTGGGTTCGATCAAAATTAAACTTAGGTGTTTACACTGACCTCGACCCTTGTTGTAGGTGCTACTAGTGGAGCTACCTGTGGAGCAGAAGTAATCTACCTACGCAAAGGGCAATTTCTGTCCGAGTGATCCAACTCTCCACAATCAATATAACTTGGTGATGATGGACTCCCAGAAGAACGTCCACCACAGTCTGAAGCACAAGATTGGGACTCATGTATCTGACTGGAGCCAACCTCACTCCGAATATATCGGTCACCCTTTAAAATCTATAATGAGGCTTGGAATTTCACTTTTGAAACCACTCTCGGATCCTATCATATGTGTCTCTGAAACTGTAACATGATCTGTTGTAGCTGCCCTTGCACCTAGCTCTCTTGTCGTTGCCCCATTGGACCTCACGATGGAACAACTCAATAGTGGGGGAGTGATCAACAATCTCCAGAAAGGAACGACCCACAGAGATCATAGACTGAGTCTCAATCTATAGCTGGAGCCTCAATCCACAAACAAAGAATCAAACTCTCTCCTCTTCCTCAATAGGTAGAATCATAATGGCATGGAGGGAGAGCTCATGGAACCTTGCCTCATACTCTAACCCAGTCATGGGGCCTGCTTCAACCTAGAGTACTGATCCCAGAGGTGATCTCTAACACTGCAAGGGATGAACCTAGCCAAAAAGGCCTCAATAAACTCAGTCCAAGTGACCTTACCGGAGGAAATGAACTGGCCTAGTCTGAATGAAGGTATGTCAAGACGGCTGGCCCATCTAACAGATAAGTAGTGAAGTTAGCTTCTCTCGACTCCACTAGTCCCAAATTTATAAAGCTTCTCACGGCAAGTACTACGAAACTCTTGGCATCCTCACCCATAGCCCTAGAAAACCTCAAAGGTGAAAGCCTGAGATACACTCCAAGTGTGGTTTAGGGTTTAGGCCTTGATAATGATGATGATGATGATGATGATAATGATAATGATAATGATAATGATAATGTTAATGATAATAATAATAATAATAATAAATTCATTTGAGCAAACTATTCGTTTGTTAAATAAATGTGATATCGATTTATATAAATCTCAGTATAATTTCTTGCATATTGGCATGGTTCAGATTGCGTTTAAACCATTAAATCTTAAAGGGTTACCGTAGACCTTTTTAGTGGCTCTTTGTGATGCTCGAAATCTGAATTTTTGACAATCATTGATGGGATCTATAGAATTCACAGTTGCTTATGGCCCTATATACTTCAATACACAGCCTAATTTATAGTTATCTTTGACTGATGCTAATATTCTTGATGCTTTAACTCTAAATGTTAAAACGGATGGTTATAATTATGCGCCTGGATCTGAATTGATTTGCCTATCTTATAGAATTTATTTTAAATTGATTTCTACGTTAAATCCGAGATGTAAGTTATATGATACATCGAATCAAACTATTTTAGTAGAAACTAATTTTGCTAAATCTAAGGTCACTACTAGACGACCTATAAAATAGGAAGAAATTAATTTTCCAACAACTTGGACTTTAGACTCGGTTATATCTCCTAGTCAGATGACGGATGCTGTCACAAATTCTAAATATTTTCATATTACTCAAAATTCTGATGGTAAGATTTGTATTCAATTTGATGATAAGAGTGTTCCTTATAATCGACATTCCTTTTCTGATATAAGTCGTCTTGCTATTCAGCATATTTCGCCTATTGAACAAGTGTATGGTCCAGCTCGAAATCGTGTTGCTTCTTTGCATACTATACCTTCTATTGTTTCGGCTAATAGAATAAAAATTGATCCTTGTTTGAATGTTGTTCAAGCTCATGATAATTCTTCTGATATTTCTAATAAGGATATTCCTTCTGCATTTGAAATGGATTTTAACAACACTTGATGATGAATGTACACCAAATAAATTTTAGTCCAGGTTCACTGGCAAGAAAGTACATTCAAAACAAATTTTTAAGAGATAAATGGAATCAGTTTAAAGCTTGGTTTTTGACTCTTATAGCACTGAGGATTTGAATAATATTTCTCAAGAGTTCTATCACATTATCAGAAGTAATAGTGTTAATGTTCAAATCAATTGATACCAACTTACAGGATCTCTTATGACAGGCGGTAGTCCGCGCAGTCATCTTTAATCTAGCTTGTTAACATCCGAATTCAAGGAATAAATCCGAATCAAAATATATGCAAATTTAATATAATTTAATGACTATATGGAAGGATCTTAATCCTTTTCACCCAAGAAAAGGGTCTGTCGAGATCCAATACATATTGTTATTGAGACCATGTGTCTAGCAGTTCTAACTGAGTATGAGCGCCCTTTTTCAACTCATTAACGGGCTTAGAACCACGGTTGGCTAGACGAAGTCACTAAGACAAAGCTAATAACATGTTGTATTAGATCTGACTGTACCACCATCTCAGAACCAAGTCAAGAAACTAAATATATATTTATTTATATTTAGATAAAGTCTAGATCTTTCATGATAGGTATAAAAGCGAAGTTAGATATCCGACATAGATATGATTCTTTAGCCTTACATAGTCAGGGCTTAGATCGGAGAAAGATTACTAAAAGAGATAATAAGAAAATAAATAGTACCTTCAAAGGGTGGCCGACTCCAAGGCCTGAGAGAACTATACAATCTATTTACTTCCGGCTGAACTCCGGTAGGTCGGAAACTTTACAAACTTAAGAGGTTTACAAAAGAGAGCAAAAGTAGAGAGTGTTTTTTAATCTGCTCTACTAAAAGAAATGTGAACTTATTTATAGAATGAAAAGGAATCTATGAATAGTAAAGTGGGGCCCTTATCACTAGGCCCATATGTACAGTAACTGTATATCTACTGTTGATCAATAATTTTTCTACTGTTGATTGATGGTGACTCTTACTGTTCATCGTCACATCTTGTCTTTCTTTTTTAATTCACGGAGGAATTCTTCCGCCTTCTTCAGAGCATCTTCTGAAGCTGGTTCGTCAGTCTCACATGGTTGAGCCTCTTGAGTATCTTCACTGGTCTCACTTCGCATAGACGTGTCTGATTTTGCGTAATAATTGATATTGAGGAGTAGATTCCTTCTGACTTCGTCTAAATAATTATTAATCATTTCGTCATTATTTCCATATTGATTGGAAATTCTCCTGGTCATATGTTTAACGGAATTGTCTACAATTATCCCCTTTTTGAGAGGTAGTAGTATTCTTGGATTTTCTGGGAAATAAGGTCCAGAAGTTCTTGCCCATATAAGGCCTTCGTCTTGGGATCCTTCTTCATCAATTTGTCCCAAAAGTTATTATAATAAGTTCGGTATAGACAAGGAATTTGTTCCTCAGTAAAACCTACTTCCGGGGTCCATTTATGAATCTAGGGAATAGAGAATTCTATGAAGAAGTATATTTGTTCAATTCATTCAATATAACAGATATGATCTTTGTGATATAAGTTGTTAAGGTCTAGAGACACCTTAACCCATTCTAGGTATAACTTTAGAAAAGGGTCATGCAAAATCTTTGTCGTTGGACCGTGGTATGACCACCAGTTCAAGAACCAATTAGGGATTGGGTTGGCAAATATCTTTACATAAACTTTAACAAACCAAGTATGTTTGTGCCTTTCATTATTATAATAGAGGACCACATTAAAAGCATTAATATAATCCCAATAGGTGAAACTTGTAGAGACTTTGTTTAGGCTGATCTGCCTTTCTTTCATTGAGGAGATACCCCAATCTTCAATAGAAATGATTTGTTTTATAATCGTTTTGGAGAAATTATAAACATTCCCGCTTGTGTTATATCCTGAGAACTGCTAAAATTCAACACTACTTGTATTCATTAATATAGTCAAATAATATGAGCGGGTTTAGTGTGACTCACTCGGGAAATATGAACCGTTAATCAGGTATCGCTGGAATATCTTCCAAGGCTCTTCTTTCCTATGAATCTCAGAGTTTTATATTAGCAATATAACTTCTTTCTTGGCTACTTTTTCGTATGATTTAATATCATAAATATCGTTTTTAGCTATAGAGGCAAATGTATCGCTTTGCTTCTAGGATAAGTAGGCTTGTAGTTGCGCATATAGTGGACTATCTTCCAGAATATCATCCAGGTGTACGGATGATGACGCCTTAGTTTGAGAGATTTTTTAGCTTATCAAGCTCATTCCTCCCCGTTGTAGAATTGACGAGTTGGATGCGAATTTGTATGACGATCCTGATGATGATCCTGGGGATGATCTTCCCCTACCTCTTGGGTTATTTCCCTTGCCTCGACCCTTGGTCACCCAAGGCGGGTACATCCTGGAAACAAAGAATTTTGTTTTATTCGGAGTGATAACCTTCATCATAGTAATATTCTTCGTCCGAGTAATATTCTATAAGAATATGAGAGAAATATTCTCTTAAAATTTCATTGATAATTTTATTAAGGATAAGATCTTTCAGATCTCTATGCAATAAAGAAAGATCCCTGAGTATAGTAACGAGGGTTGCTTCATCTAACAAAGTTAAATAAGACATTTTATTGGAGGTATTCACGAGATAAGAAGTCTGGTAGCGAGTTATCAACTCCCTTCTTCTACTGAATCTCAAAATCAAAAGGAGCCAGTTGGGCCTGCCACCTAGCAAAAATTAATTTAGAAGCGTCATGTTTAAAATCTTTATTAAACATATACTTTACTGATTGGGCATCAATTTTAATCAAGAATTTTTTATTATATAAATCATCCTGAAATTTCAATACACATTTAACAATGGTTAGCATTTCATGAGCCACCGTAGCATATTTTTTCTGGGCTTCGCTCCATTTCGCAGAATGAAACCTGATCAAATATTCAGTATTATCATTGGGATTAATTTGTTTTAGAATCCCACCATAACTAATGTTAGACGCATCCATCTCAATAATCTTTTACCATGCAGGGTTAGCCAGAGCTAGACAAGGCAAAGATTGCACACGCAATTTAATATTTTTTACCAAAGTTGTGAGACTATTAGTCCAAGGAGATCTATGATCCTTTTTGAACCGGTCATAAAGTGGGGCCAAGTCACGAGATAAGTTTTTGTAAAAGGGGGATATGTAATTTAAACTTTCCAAAAATCTTTGTAACTGAGTCCTGTCTATAATAACATCTGGAAATTTCGAAGCAAAGTCAATTGACCTCTGAATTGGGGTGACTTTTCCCTGACAAATATGATGGCCAAGAAAACGAACACTAGTCTGAAATAAACTCATTTTTGGCTTAGAGATAACCAAACCATTTTGTATAACAATTATTTTTGAAAATGTCAAGATGCTAGATATGTGTTTCAAATGTTTTTGAAAATATCAAAATATCATCAATATACACAATAATAAAGTCCAAATAAGGGTTGAAAATATCATTCATTATTTTCTGAAATTCAGAAGGTGCATTTTTCAAACCAAATGGCATTACCTTCCATTCGTATTGTCCAAACGGGATATTAAAAGTAGTTCTATAAGTATGCTCTTCAAATATTTGTATTTGCCAATATCCTGATTTTAAATCAAATTTTGAAAATATATTGGCATCATATAATCGAGACAACAAATCCTTTTTGTTGTGAATAGGATACCTAATCCACTTCAAATATTTGTTCAGAGGTTTATAATTGATGACCAACCTAGGAACACCACGTTTCTTTTTAGCAGCATTGTTCACATAAAATGCAGTGCAAGACCAAGTCGATTTTGAAGGTTTTATCAAACCTTTTTGTAGCAAACTATCAATTTCCTTTCTGCAGAATTCAACCAATTCAGCATTCATTTGACACGGATGATATTGCGTAGGAATATCATTTTCAGAGAAATTAACTTCATAAGGAAGAGTAAAAATATTATTTTTTCAATTCCAGAAAGCACTGGGATGATCATCACAAATATCAACAGCAATTTGTTCGGAAATTAGTTTAATTTTTTCTTGTACTTTGGAAGATTTCAAACTGTCAAATATATTTATGCTGTCATTTCTAATTGCAGAGAATCAACATGCTTTTGTTTCATATCCATCAAAGCATTAATATCACGCGAAATAGGGTCAGTGACAAAAGTATAACTAATATCCTTATCTTCATAAGTAGCTGAAAACTCTTTAGCATTTATACTGGTAATGGATAAATGGCATTTATAAAAGGAGTTCTGAGAATAATCGGGGGGTATAACTGATTTTTAACCAAGAAAAAGAAATGTGGAATGCAAACTTTGTTTTGGAAAATGCGAGTATTAGGCAACTTATACTTTATATCTAAAGCATGACCAAAGGCGTATTTAACCATATGAGTAGTTTTTTCAAAATATTTAGTTGGTACAAGACCTTCCTGAAAGCAACTAACATCAGCTCCACTGTCGATCAAAGCAACATTAGTTATTGAAAAACTATTATCAATTAAAATGGTGCATTTAACATACCATTAATAAGCAGTAACAATTTGCATCATTCCCAAAAACATACCGTATCTGGGATCAAGATTTAAAGGTTTTGCAAGAGTATTTTCTTCAGCAATATTCTTACCTTTGCTATTAGCAGTCTCAATCTGAGTAAGACGATGATCACAAATCATTTGATTTTATTTAAGAGATTTAATCTCCTTTTTAAAATTCTCAACTTCATTTTTCAAATCATCAAAAGAAGTATCATGAGTAGAAATAGTTTGTTTAGAAAATCTGCTACTAACCTCAGATAAAGAATAAGGAGCAGAGTATTCAAACTCAAAATCATTCTTCTGTTTTTCAATTTTTTTTTGAAAAACTAGAACTAGCAGTATTATTAGCAACTAGTTGAATAATTTTTTCACAAAGATTATTATCAGTAACTTCTTTCAAAAGTTCTATCACATTATCAGAAGTAATAGTGTTAATGTTCAAATCTTCGAGCTGAGATTACAATTTATAAAATTCATCATTTTCACAACAACAAATATCACCACGACATGTGCAAACCTTATTGTCAACAGGTTGATTATTATCAGAGGAGTCGAGCAGCTCAATTTATTCTTCAGAACTAGAACCTGAATCGTAATCGGACTCAGAACCAGAGGTGTATAGGAAACTATAAAATTTCTCATGAATTGTGGCAATTTTGGTCATATTGCACCCAACTGCAAGCTTGAAAAGCTGAAGATCTTGGAATTAGATGAAGAAATTCATGAGACAGTAAGTCTTTTTTATTCGGAATAGGATACCTAATCCATTTTAAATATTTATTCAAAGGTTTATAATTTATAACCAACCTGGGGACACCTCGTTCTTTTTTCGCAACATCGTTGACATAAAAAGCAGTACAAGACCAAGGTGATTTCGAAGGTTTTATCAAACCCTTTTGTAACAAATTATCAATTTCCTTTTTGCAGAATTCAACCAATTCAGCGTTCATCTGACAAGGACGGAATTTTTTAGGAATATCATTTTCAGAAAAATCATCTTCATATGGAAGAGCAACAATATGCTTTTTCCGATTCCAAAAATCACTAGGGTGATCAGCACAAATATCAATAGCCATTTATTCAGAAATCAATTTAATTTTTTCTTGTACTTTGGTTGATTTCAAAGTATCAAATATATTCATACTAAACAATTTAAGTTGTAAAGAATCAACATGTTTTTGTTTCATATCAATTAAGACATTAATATCACGAGAAATGGGATCAGTGATAAAAGTATAACTAATATTCAGATTTTCATAAGTAGCCGAAAAACTCTTAACATTTATACTAGTAAATGGATAAATAGCATTTATAAAAGGTGTTCCAAGTATAATCGGAGGGTATAACTGATTTTTAACCAAGAAAAAGAAATGTGGAATGCAAACTTTATTTTGACAAACGCGAGTATTAGGCAATTTATACTTTATATCTAAAGCATGTCCAGAAGCAGATTTAACCATGTGAGTTGTTTTCTCAAAATACTTATAAGTAGGCACAAGACCTTCTTGAATACAACTGACATTGGCTCCACTATCAATCATAGCAACATCGGTTATAGAAAAGCTATTATTAATCAATATGGTGTATTTAACATACCATTTATGAGCAGTAACAATCTGCATCATTCCCAAAAACATGCCCTGTCTAGGATCACGATTAAAAGGTTTTGCAAGAGTATTATCTTCAGCAATATTTTTTCCTTTTGTATTAACAGTTTCGAGCTGAGTAAGGCGATGATCACAAATCATTTTATTTTGTTTCATAGATAATCTCATTTTTCAAATTTTCAATTCCACTCTTTAGATCATCAAAAGAAGAATCTCTTATAGAAATAGTTTGTTTATTAAGCCTGTTATGAATTTCAGATAGAGAATAAGGAGCAGAATATTCATATTCAAAATCATTCTTTTATTTTTCTGAAATTTTTGAAGAACTAGCAGTATTATTAACAACTAATTGGATAATTTTTTCACATAGATTATTATCGGTAAATTCTTTCAAAAGTTCTATAACATTATCAGAAGTAATAGTGTTGCTATTCAAATCTTCAAATTGAGATTGTAATTTATAAAATTCATCGTTTTCACAGGAACAAATATCACCTTGACCAGTTTTGCAAGTATCGCAAGCATATATATTAACACTCTGATTATTATAAGATAAATCAGGAAAATCAATTTCTTCTTCAAAACCTGACTCAGAATCATAATCGGACTCCAAACCAGAGGTGTATAAGAAACTATAAACTTTATCATGAATTTCTTCATCAAGTTCTAAGGTTTTCAGCTTTTCAAGCTTGCAATTGGGTGTTATATGTCCGAAATTGCAATACCTATAACACTTAATTTTGGCGAGCTCTCACTTCGACCTATTCTTAGTAAATTTCCAAGACGTGATCTCCGAAGACGGGCTGTAGTCCGCGTGGTCATCTTCAATCTAGCTCATTAATATTTGAATTCAAGGAGAAAATTCAAATTGAAATATATAAAAAAAATTATATAGTTTAATGGTTGTATGGAAGGACTTAATCATTTTTACCCAAGCAAAGGGTCTGTTAAGATTCAATACGTATTGTTATTGAGCTCATGTGTCTAGCAGTTCTAACCGGGTATAGAGCGCCCTTTTCAACTCATTTACGGGCTTAGAACCACGGCTGGCTAGACGGAGTCACTAAGACAAAGTCAATAACTTGTTGTATTAAATCTGACTGTACCAACATCTCGGAACCAAGTCAAAAAACCATATATAAATTTATTTGTATTTAGATAAAGTCTAGATCTTTCATGGTAACTATAAAAGAGAAGTTAGATATACGACATAGATATGCCTCTTTTAGCCGGACATAATCACAGCTCTAAAGAGAAGAAGATAAAAGAAAGGAAGAATTAAAGTACCTTGTAGTTGTGGCCAATACCAGGGCCTATAAGAGAAACTATCCACAATATATTTATTTCCGGCAAAACTCTGGTAAGCTGAACACTTTACAAACTTGAGAGAGATTTACAAAGAGAGAGAAAGAAGAGAGAGGTATGTGTTTTTGAACCTGCCTCTCTTAAACAAAACAAAACTTATCTATAGAAAAGGAAAAGAATCTACGAACAGTAAAAGTGGGTCCTTTATCATGGGTCCCTTATGTACAGTAACAGTTTATCTATTATTGATCAACAGTGTATTTACTGTTGATAATGGTTTGTGCTGTAGAGATAAACTTTACATCTTGTCCTTCTTTAATTCGCAGAGGAAATATTCCGCCTTTTGTAGAGTATCTTGTGGGATAAGTTTGTTTGACTCGTATGGTTGTGCCTCTTGAATATCTTCGGTGGCGATGTCATCACTTGTCTCACTCCTCATGGACGTGTCCGATTTCTCGTATTGAGTTATGTTGAGGAGTAGATTTCTCTTTACTTCTTCGATATAATTATTAATCACCTCTTCTTTATTTCCATCTTGAATAGAAATTTTTCGGGCAATATATATGCCTTATTGAGCTATCTTGAATTATATTCTTCTGAGGGGCGATACAGTATTCGTGGATCCTTTTTTCAATATGATCCAACAGTTCTTGTCCATATATGGACTTGGTTTTGGGATCTCTTTTCATTAATTTGTCCCAGAAATTGTTATAAAAGATCCTATATAAACATGGAATTTGCTTCTCGGTAAAACCGAATTCTGCAGTCCACTTATGAATCCATGGGATCGAAAATTCAATAAAAAAGTATATTAGTTCAATTTTTTCAATGTAACAGATATGATCTGTGTGATATAAAGCGTTAAGATCGGGTGAGACTTTAGCCCATTCTATGTATAACTTAAGAAATGGATCTGGTAAGATTTTAATCGTTGGTCCGTGTTATGACCACCAGTTTAGAAACCAATTAGGGATTGGTTCTACGAATATCTTCGCACAAACTTTTATAAACCAAGGTGCTTATGTCTCTCATTGTTGTAGATGAGGATCTTATCAAAAGCACGACTATAGTCCCAATATATAAAACTCATAGAAACTTTATTCAGGCTGATCTGCCTTTCTTTCATTGTGGAGATTCCCCTATTTTCAACAGATATAATCTGTTTGATTATCATTTTGGAGAAGTTATAAACATTCTCACTGGTTTTATAACCTGAAAAATGCTGAAACTCAGTACTACAGGTGCTTATTAGAATTGTCTCATAATAAGATCGGGTCTTGTATGATTTACCCGGGAAGTATAATCCGTTAACCAAATATCGCTGGAATATCTTCCAGGGCTCTTCTTTTCGCTGAATATCAGAATTTTCCAAAAGAAATATCATTTATGTTTTGGATATCTGTTCATATGACTTGATATCATCAATATCTTCTTTTTCTATGGATGCAAAGGTATCACTTTGCTTTTGAGATGGATACTCTTGTAATTGTGCGTATAACGGATTATTTTCTGGAATATCTTCCAGATGTATAGAAGAAGCCTCCTTTTGAGAGGTCTTCAGATTTACCAAACTCATCCCTCCTCTTTGTAGAATTGGGGAGCTGGATGAGAAAGATTCGTATGACGATCCGGATGATCCCGGGGATGATCTTCCCCTTCCTCTGACCTTGGTTATCCAAGAAGGGTCCATCCTGCAAACGAAACATTTCATTTTAGTCGAAACCATAATAGTTATTATAATAATATAGTTCATCGTCAAAGTTAACGATTTCTTCTATCATATGAATAGAGTAGACATCTATCAGCATGTCATCTATAATTTTTCATAGGATGATTTCCTTCACATCTTGATTGAGAGGAATTACTTTTAATATAGTAACCAATGTTTTATCAGTAAAGAAGGGAGAAAGAAAACTCATGATGAAGATATATTCTCTAGATAAGAAATCCGGAAAAGAGTTATCACTCCCTTTTTTATAATGAATTTCAAAATCAAAAGGAGCTAGTTGGGCCTGCCACCTAGCAAAAAATAATTTTGAGGCATCATGTTTAAAATCTTTATCAAACATATATTTTACCGATTGAGCGTCAGTTTTTATTAAAAACTTTTGATTATATAAATCATCTTGAAATTTCAATGCGCATTTGACGATGGTTAGCATTTCATGAGCCACTGTAGCATATTTTTTCTGGGCATCACTCCATTTTCCAGAATGAAACCTGATCAAATATTCATTTTTATCGTTGGGATTAATTTGCTTCAGAATCCCACCATAGACAATGTTTGATGCATCCGTCTCAATAATTTTTTGTCAAGTAGGGTTAGCAAGAGTTAAATAAGGTAAAGATTGTACGCGAAGTTTAATGTTTTTTACCAAAGTGGTGTGACTATCAATCCAAGGTGATTTATGATCCTTTTTTTAGCCTATCATATAAATGGGCTAAATCTCGAGATAAGTTTTTATGAAAAGGAGATATATAATTCAGACTTCCCAAATATCTTTGCAATTGAGTTCGATCTGTAATAACATCAGAAAACTTTTGTCACACCCCAAAACCAGATGTGATGGCACGTGCCCAAACCCCACCAGACACGTCAGCCTAACACCCAAAAACCCGACGATACAGAATTTATAAAACAAGAATAAGATAGAAAGATAAGCGGAAGTCTTTAAGTAAACTCAACATAACCCCAGAATTGGTTGTCACATGTACAAACCTCTAATACA
>JAJOOS010038047.1:0-16345 GCA_029582725.1 Solanum chiquidenum | reverse complement strand
TTCCTTAGCTTTTTAACCTGACGATCCAGAATAGCAATAGGTACTTCTTCATAGGTGAGATCCCCTGTAACTTGTACATCTTCAATAGGAGTGATATATGATGGGTCACCTACGCACTTCCGAAGCATTGAGACATGAAACACCGAATGAACTGCTAAAAGCTCCTGAGGTAGCTCTAACTCATATGCAACTTGGCCAACTCTTCGAATAATCTTATATGGCTATGTAGCGTGGACTCAACTTTCCCTTTTTACCAAATCTCATTACCCCTTTCATTGGCGATACTTTCAAGAACACCCAATCTCCTACAGAAAACTCTAATCCTCTTCTTCTAACATCTGCATATGATTTGTGTCGGCTTTGAGCTGTTGCTAGCCGTTGTTGTATCACCTTAACTTTTTCCATAGCTTGAAGAACAAGGTCTGGTCCAAATAAAGCAATTTCACCTACTTCAAACCAGCCAATTGGTGATCTGCACTTCCTTCCATATAAAGCTTCAAAGGTGCCATTTTGATACTAGAATGATAACTATTATTGTAGGCAAACTCAATAAGTGGCAAATGATCATCCCAGCTACCTTTGAAGTCTAAGACACAAGCTCAAAGCATATCCTCAAGTATTTGAATTGTGCGTTCTGCTTGACCATCCATTTGAGGGTGGAAGGCTGTACTTAAATTCACTTGTGCTCCCAAACCCTTTTGGAATGATTTCCAAAACTTTGCAGTGAATTGAGCTCCTCGATCAGATATAATAGAGATTGGAACCCCATGTAGCCGAACTATCTCTTTAATATATAACTTTGCATACTCTTCAGCTGTATAATCAGTCTTAATTGGCAAGAAATGTGCTGACTTGGTGAGTCTATCAACTATTACCCCATATGGAGTCAAACTTACGAAACGAACGAGGCAAACCAGTGACAAAATCCATGTTGATCATGTGCCACTTCCAAGTTGGAAGTTCCATACACTGCATATAACCTCCCGACTTTTGGTGCTCTACTTTGACTCGCTGGCATTTTGGACATTGAGCCATAAATTCTGCAATGACCTCTTTCATGTCCCCCCACCAATACACTCCTTTCAAGTCATGGTACATTTTAGTTGATCCCAAATGGATTGAATATCTTGAATGATGTGCTTCTGTCATTATCCTCCTTCTTAGCCCATTAACATTAGGTACACACAATCTGTTTTGACAACAAAGTACTCCATCTTGTGTAAGCTCAAATCCCTTTGTCGTACCTTGATTTACCTTCTCCTTGAGTCGTTGTAGAGTAATATCTTTGAACTGCTTCTCTTTCACCTCAACTACTAATGAAGATTCTGCCGCATTATGCACTACAATTCCTTCTTTTGGGGTTTCAAGAAGTTGAACTCCCAAATTAGCTAGTTGACGTAGATCCTTCGCCATCCCTTCTTTTCCCACAGTCTGCTCATTAATACTTGATATTGTCTTGCGACTGAGAGCATCAGCTACTACGTTGGCTTTCCCTGGATGGTATAGTATATCAACGTCATAATCTTTTATTAACTCTAACCATCTTCGCTGCCTCAAATTCAGATCCTTCTGCTTGAAGATGTATTGCAAACTTTTATGGTCTGTATATATGTCAACGTGAACCCCATATAAATAGTGACACCACATCTTTAAAGCAAATATAACCACTGCTAGTTCAAGATCATGTGTTGGGTAGTTTTTCTCATGTGGTTGTAGTTGTCTTGAGGCATAAGCTATTACTTTACCATGCTGCGTGAGTACACATCCTAGACCAACCCCTGAGGCATCACAATATACCGTATACCCCTCTGTGCCTTTCGGAAGTACTAATACAGGTGCGAAAGTCAGCCTACTTTTCAACTCTTGTAAGCTTCTTTCACATGCATCATTCCACTAAAACTTAGCTGCCTTGTGTGTTAGCTTAGTTAAAGATGCAGAAATAGAAGAAAATCCTTCAACGAACCTTCTATAATAACCTGCCAACCCTAGGAAGCTACAAACCTCTGTGGGTGTTGTTGGTCTTGGCCAATATTTCACGACCTCTATCTTTTGTGAATCAACCCTTATTCCTTCATCAGATACAATATGACCCAAGAATGCCAGTGATTTTAACCAAAATTCACATTTGGAGAACTTGGCATGCAACCGCCGATCACGAAGAACTTGTAATACCTGTCGTAAGTGATTTGCATGGTCCTCTTCTGATCTTGAATACACCAAGATATCATCAATAAATACTATCACAAATACATCCAAGAATGGCTTGAACACCCTATTCATCAAATCCATAAAAATTACCGGTGCATTTGTTAGCCCAAATGACATAACAAGAAATTTGTTCCCTCACCGGCGTACCACGGCCGCTGAGTGAGCTATCATCGACGTGTTTTCGTAGGTCCCCAATGAAGTAGGACGGACTAGACATCCATGACTTCATTCACCCATGCAACACACCGACTATACCCACGGGAAGCCATGTCTTTCGGCTGTCGTCCAACACCTCTTCTACCCCCTTATATATGCTTAAAAAAAACCAAGTCGCAGGAGTATATATGATTTTTCCGTAGAAGCATAATCAATATGTATGACCCAAATTATCATGGGCTTGTACAAACACAATCTCGCACAAAAATTATAATAGTTTTTAACGATTTTTTGGGAAAAATTCTTATAAATAATTAATAAATTAACAAAAAATAGAAATAATATGAAAAAATATTAAATTAACACCAAAAATTTTCCAATGAATGTAGTAGCCTTATATCAAAGAATTGAGTACATTTGTTTTTTAAAATGTGACGTAAAAATTATTTAAATGAAAAAATAAGTTAAAAAATAATAATAAATCTCAAAAATCGGAAAAATAATATTAAACAATTATAGAGTACATATTTGTACAAATATAAGATGTTTAACTATTGTATGAACTGTAAAGGTAGTGTAAATCGGTATGAATGAACCATGTGGTGCGGAAGCGTTCAGAATAGATGATGCAAAATAGATACATATGAATGAATATGTGACGTTTTTATGAATGAAGGGTGTTTCACGATCTTTTGATTTTTGTAGACGAAGGAATTCCCATGTTGTCATGTTGACCTTGGCTGATTAGTCGCCGCCACGTCGCCTTTGTATACGTTGTCTGTAAGTTGTGCGTTGGCCATGGACGATGTCACCTGGCCTCAGACAGTGTTACTGTTAACATGCGTGCATGCCCTAGCCGAAGTTGTTTGTCCTTGGCTGACTGATGCGCACAGGCAACAAATGATATTGGTTGGTCGATGTGTGCAGGTCAGAAACGATGTATGTAGGCCGATTTGTATATGTCACAGATGATGTCTCCTGGCCTCACCCGATAATGTATGGCCTCGGAACGTAGTCCTTTGATGTTGTCACCTGTCCTTGGCATGCAAGTTATGGATTATGTGGACAGGCTTCGGAGTACGTCGCATGGCATTGGCGCGCAAGCCTTGGCCAATGTCACATGGCCTCATCTCACGTCGCATGCCCAATGAGCAAAATCTTTGGTCGATGTTTCTTGGCCCCGATCGATGTTGCCTGTCCGATGCACGCATGCCTTGGATAATGTTTCCTGGCCTCATCCGATGTCACCTAGCCGATGCGCACATGCCTTTGCTAATGTATCCTGGCTTCGATATGCATGCCTTAGCAATCAGTTGCAGGCCTTTTTTAATGTCAATTTTCTGATGCCCACGGGCCTATGTCGATGTTGCTTGGCCTCAACAGACGTTGCCTTGCTGATGCATGTAGGTCTTGGCTGATATCGCCTATCCGAGGCCAATGTCACATATCTGATGCACACATGCCTTGGCTAATGCCGCCGAGCTTCATTCGACGTCACCTATTAGTTTCCCACAATCCTTGGTTGATGTTGGCTATCCTTGGCCGACATTGTCTAGCCTCAATGTGCAAGACCTGGTCTCGGAACCTAGACTGATCCGATGTAATCTATTTGATGCACAGGTCTTGGCTAATGTCGCCTGGCCTCAACCGACGTTGCCTTTCTGATGCATGCAGGCCTTGGGTGATGTGGTCTAGCCTCATTCAACGTCGCTTGGGTGATATGCGTAGGCCTTTGCTGATAGAGTATGTCATTGACCAAAGTTGCTTGTCTGATGTGCGCAGACTAACTTAGCTAATTCCACCTAGCCTTTACCAAAATTTCATGTCTGATGCGCACAAGCCTTAGCCGATGTCACTGAACCGATGCGCATATGCCTTGGCTGATGCCGCTTAGCCTCGCGAACCTTCGCCTCTTCAAAGTGTGCATGCATTGGATGATGTCGCCTGGCCTCAACTTACATCGCATCTCTTATTCACACATGCCTTTGTAGATATACCTGGCCTCTGTTGACGTTACCTGTCTAATACGCACAGGCTTTGGCCGATGTCGCGAAGTGACATTGTTATTGGGCCCATTACATGATATATACATGAGAAATGAACTCAATGACACGGAAACCTCACAACATGACATTGTTATTGGACAACTTATTTGTCGGCATAGAAAATATAGTTCAACACTTAGCGGAAAGGTCAAACTTTTCATGAACGATGTAATTCTCGGTATTCATTTTTCAACACTTAATGGCTTGTTTCCTTCAAAGGCTATGTAATACATAAACCTCTCTTTCGAAAAATTAGAGATGCTTGGATTTGATGTGGGGCAGGGGTTTATTGAATCAAGGCAACAAAGCCTCGTCGTGTATTTAATTAATCTACAAATGATTCTACTCGTCCTACAATGGAAATTGTACTTCAAGGCGATCACTGTGACGCTTCTATCGTGTCCAGTTAGACAAAAGTACGTGCCCTTGGGGGCCATCGCCCCCTTCTGCAAGTTAAAAAGCAGATATAAGTTGCATTCGTTTCTTCTAGCTTTAATTCTGACTTAGAGGCATTTAGTAAATATCCAGCACACAGTAGCTTCACCCCACTTCCTTTTCAACAAAGCGTGATGACCAATTATGTGAATCAATAGTTCCTCTCATCCTAGGTTGATTTAATATTTATACAATATCATCAGTAGGGTATAACTTACATGTCTCACAATTGTCTAAACCGAACTTATGATCCCTATTGGTGGGTGAACAATTCAACACTTAGTAGATTCCGCATCACAATGAAAGGAAGAGCCAACATCAAAGGATAAAAAAGAAACCATGCTATGAACGCTTGAGGTTATCTTAGGACATCCGTGCTATCTTTTAATAGATGTGCCTCCCAATCGAAACTCCCCACCTAGCAATGTCTTCCACCCTGATCAACCTGCAAAGCAAGCGGTGGCTCCAAAAAGAGGGGAAATGCCTCACTTTCTTTTCACGAAATGAATGAAATAATGTTAAACTAGTGGTATTTAACTTTTGCCTTTAAGCTCCCACTTATACAACACCTCTCAAGTCATTTCCCAAAGTCGCACTATTGTCAAGGTCATTAGGATCTTCTTCCCCCGTTGATTTTGTCTAGACCATTCCCTTGGTTTTGGTTTCATTTGATAGTAGATAGGGACAAAGGGAATTTCTTTCATCCAATCATGCGTGTCAATAATTACATGATGAGGCATTTGGTAACCTTAAAGATAGTAATAGTTGCTCCCTTTGTTTAGGTGATTGAAGACCTAAGAGAGACTATCCATGCATGAAATCATGCGCTGCTCCATAAAGACTATGCCCAAAGGACGCCCATGCCTTTCGGCCGTCGTGACCTCAGTGTGCCTCCAACACCACTTCCCCCCTTATATATGTTTCAAAAACCCAAATTGCAGGAGTAGACATGGTTTTTTTAAGAAAATCATAATGAATATGTACAAACGAAATAAGCACGGGCTAAGAGAAAAACAAAACACACATATATATATATACAGTTTTTACCTTCTTTTTTTTAATACTTTTTTGGTTAAAACTCTGAAAAATAATTAATAAATTAATAAAATATATATATATATATACACACATAAAATTAACACTACAAATTATCAATAAATGTAGTAACCTTAAATCCAACAATTAAGTTCATTTTGATCTTTAAAATATATTAATTAATTTTGCAAAAATAGGGAAATACTATAAACACTTCTGAACATGTTAAACTAATTTTAGAGTACATATTTGTACAAATAAAATATGTTTAAATATTGTATAAACTGTGAAAGTAGTGGAAATCGATACAAAAAACCAGAGGAGTGGAGGCATTGAGAATAGATGATGCAATGTCTTTCTCCTGGCATTTATGTTCTTTTTGGGCTCATCTTAGGATACATGCGTTATCTTTTACAGATGTGCCACACCGGCCAAACGTCACACATAACAATGTCTTTCTCATGGATCAGCCAACAAAGCGAGCCATTCATAAAAAAAGGGTGGTGCCCTGCTTCCTATTCACGAAAAAAGTAAAATAACATTAAAAGTAGTGGTATTTCACTTTCACCTTTCGGGTCCCACTTCTACTACACCTATCAATTGATTTCACAAAGTCAAAGTAGAGTGAAGCTCAACAGGGTCTTCTTTCCCAGCTGATTCCTCCAAGCCCATTCCCTTGGTTGTGGTTTTTCTTGATAGTAGATAGGGACAATGGGAATATCATTAATCAAATAATATGTGTCACTAATTAAGTGATGAGGCATTTGTCAACCTTAAGAGAGTCATATTTATTCCCATTGTTTACCAACGCTTGGTCAAATTTATTCACTTTGACATTCGGAGCACTGTGAAGAAATCACGTTATGTAAACATTTGTTGGGACCATCACAATGCTTTGTTTTAATTAAACATTCTGATTCCCCTTTTTTATTGCACTTCTGAGTTGGTTGTTCGATGACAAAAGAAGGCCCCCAAAGGAACTGTTCCAAGTCCATCCCTTTACCGGTACGTGGCGACCTTCAATAGTTGCAAGAGAAGGTCAAACAGTACACCAATAGAGGACGAATTTAGGACTAGGAATCACGTGCCCTACCCTCAAACCCAATCCTCTTCACGAAGTTACGAATCCATTTTACCGACTTCCCATGCTTATATTGTTCGATAGACCAAACGTTATTCACCTTGAAACATTATGGGGTTATGTGTACAATCTGGAGTGGAAGGTATTCGGTGCTACGGATTTTCAAGGGCCACCAGAGTGCATCAAACACCATGCGGAGTGCAGTGCTCTTTCAACTGCAGGACTGTACCTCTTTCTAAGCAGATAACAGGGTGGGGATGCAGTTAAATACAAAGGATAACTTTTTATGAGGCTACCATTGAAATCTTTAGACTACCTAACATTGTCGTCAGCCATCATGTGCTAGATTAGGATTTTTAACCCTATTCCCTTTCTGAGTATGCACTAAATGTGCAGGATCGACTAACCTATGTGCAAGTGTCGTTCACATGTTACCTTTCCCTTCTCCGTCTTTAAAAGTTCACATTTTAATATTTTCTACTACAACCAAGATTTACACTGATGGCCGCTCATTTCCAGATTCACAACCAAGGTTTTGTTGTGACCATCGTACCCTCAAACTCATCGGGACTTGCCCTGATGGACCAGTGTAGTTCGCACGCTTCAGTGCCATCCATTTTTGGGCTAGTTGATTTGGCATGTATGTTGTTACATAGTCCTTAGTGGATTTTCACTTCCATGACCACTATACTATTGTCTTAGTTGACCAACACCCTTTGTGCGATCAATGTTGGCTTGCAATTTGGCACCGTAACCTAGCTTCTGATTCATCTCCCATCGCAAGTTCTGCTTACCAAAAATGGACAACTTGGAGCTCTTGATTTTGTGGTGCGTCTCCACAAAGCAGTCGCGTCGTCTTACCCATTTAAAGTTTGAGAATAGGTTGAGGGTGTTTCAACCCCGTGGCGTCTAATTATTGGCTTTACACGATAGAACTCGCAGGTGAGTGTCACGACCCAAGTGTACCCCTAAATGTAACAAGGCGTATAAGACCCGAGAGGCCTCATACAAACAAGCAACTTAGCATGTCATAACATAAATTAATAGAAAAGGTGCGGAAATCTAAAAAAAATTAATACGATCAAAGTATTTTATGAAAAGCAAGCAGAATTCTAACAAGACATTGTCTGAAACCATCTAATCATAAGAGTAAATCTTGGGACACTGCCCGTACAATAGTCTCAACAAATAAAAGAAAGCCATAAAAGAGATAGGGTGATCCGATCCTCGAATACAATGAGGACTCATCAAAGCTTCACTTCACAACCCTCTAGGAACCTAGCAACAAGTGTGTGAATCGGGAGCGCCGAACCCTATATTTGATATGAATGTAGGCAAGAGTACAATCAAGTACTAAATATGCTAGCTTGCATAAACAATATATACATAAGCTACGTCAACATAATACATAAGGAATAAGCATAATCAATACATAATAAACATCATAATCAAAGAGGAATACTTCCTTAAGTAACCTCACTTAACCTTAGCCAAGACTTAGGTCATCCACCTCTAGTCAATCTTACATCATGGAAGACATATCTAGCAACACTCCAACCAATAAACTTCATAAGGTAATCATATAAATCAAACTTACAAAGACTAGGGGATTCGCCACTACCTACTCTTGCCTTACTTTAACATTATGGGTACTAGCCTCCACAATCACATCATATGACACGGGTATTCACCTCCACATCATCTCATAAGGATCATAGATACTCACTTCCACATCATCTCATAAGGATCATAGATACTCACCTCCATGTCCATTCATCATAATAAGAACGTGGGGAATCATATCTTGTTCACTTTTAAGGTGTATGGGAAATCACCACATATCCTTCAATATGGAGGTCAAGGGTAGTCGGCTCTAGCCTCATCATTCTTTAAGCATTTTAGTCTAGTTCATTTTAGGTGAGCAATCCTTTTAACCTTGAATCATTTATGTGAGTAAACCTTTCACATCCATTCAATCATGCTTAGCAATTCATCAGGGGAAGTATGTCTTCCACATCATAGCATTAGTATTCAACAATTCATAGTCTAAGCTTTACTCTCAAAGCAGTACATCTCGTGATCATCATCTATGCTTTACTCTCAAGTAATTAACATCATCTTCATCATATAGGATTCAATCTAAATTAATTCTAATCAGAACTTATCAATCCTATAAGGATATATCTAGCCCATGGAGTTTTCCTCTCATGGCATCAACCCAACTTATTAATTCAATCCTAAAATCATAGGATAAGCATGGGTACATGTAATTTCATCCTAAATACATGCAATTCTATCAATTCTATCATAAACAATCATAATCCAACTATTTGGATCAACATTCATCACAACCCACAACATTGGAAGAAACCCTAACTAGAATTGGGGATTTAGACTTCATAATAGGGGAATTAAAGGGACTCAATGGGAGAAAGGATCCCACGGATGAAAAGCCATCACAGTCAAACAACCCACAAAAGCTTGAAAATTAGGAGACTTGATCTTGACCTAGCTTCAAACTCCGTCTTCTTCTTCCACTTTCTAGAGAGAAAATATTTAAGAGGAGTTTTGGGTTTTCTTTTGGGAATTGAGAGAATGTCTTAATTGGGGGATTTTGGGGGTTAAAAATACTTATATAGATGGTCTAAGTCTAGGCAAAACGACAACACATTGATTTAATTAAAACTGGAAAAGACCCTTAAGTCCCTAAAGATAACTGTCAGGCCTGAACCACGAGACAACAACAGACGAACCGTGGATGGACCTATGGTCCGTCATGGTCAACTGTGGATCAATGATCAGGGACTTGAAAATTGGGGTCAAGACCTACGGACCCCAAACCACAGATCGTCGACCATCGACGGTCCGTGGGTTCTGGCGTGGGTCACTATCCTAGACAGTTCTCAGGGTGCCCTATCCATGACACCCATCTACGAGGCATGGGTCCAACCATGTGGTGTGGTTGACCCACGTGGGTCACACCTACAGATTTTCCCAAAAGCTTCTTTCTTGCCCTGTTTCTAATATGAGGTGTTACATTATCTCCCCATTGAGATCATTTATCCCCGAATGCGATTCTAGGGACATTTCTTAACAAAATGACTCATGACTAGCAGCCCATCATGCATGCAACTCATAGATATGCACACAACTAAGGAGGAAACATCAACTCCGATATCACCCTACTGAATGCACCACAAGGGAGTAGGAACTACATCTAAAAACCCAATATGCATGAAATTTTAGATTTTGTACACTTTAAGAAGGAACTACCTTCTCCAAACTCAAAAGCAAAGCTCAACACAATCTCATGGAGCCTAAATGCAATTCAATATCCTAAAGCACAAATTCAATGGGAAATCTTTACTCCAAGCTAAAACATGTTAATTAACTCATCTCATGAAGTCTATAAGCAATTCATACTCAATACTCAACAACATGAGGAAAATACAACACAAAAGACATTTCTTTCAAAACTTAATCTTTTTCATGAACATGCAAATTTAAGGAAATCATGGGAACACATAAAACACACATGACTTCAAACAAAAGCATAGGAACTCATTACCTCAAGCTAGAATAGGAGGAAAAATATGGGGATACCGAGACATCATATCGGTTTCTGCCTCCCAAATAGCACCCTCAACAATATGGTTTCTCCATAACACTTTCACGGAGGCAACCTCTTTATTCCTTAATCTCTTTACTTGCCGGTCTAAGATCTCTATCGGGACTTCTTCATAAGAAAGTTTCTCTATCACTTCCAACACTTCTAGGGAAATTATGGATGTCGGATCTCCGACGCACTTCTTCAACACTGAGACATGGAACACCGGATGCACCGACGCCAACTCACTTAATAAATCTAACTTATATGCAACCTTCCCGATATCCCTCAAAATTTGGTAGGGGCCTACAAAATTGGGACGAAGTTTCCCTTTCTTCCCAAACCTCATAACACCCTTCATGAGTGAAATTCTCAAGTAAACCCAATCAAGCACGTCTAATTTCAAGGTCTCTCCTTCTAACATCCGCATTTGACTTTTGTCGACATTGGACCATTTTCAACCTCTCTGTTATGAGTAAAACTTTTTCAATTGCCTAAAAAACTAACTCAGGTCCTATCAATGCAACCTCGCCTACATCAAACCACCCGGTAGGAGATCTACACCTCCTACCATAAAGGGCTTCAAACAGGGACATATCAATACTCGAATGGTAACTATTATTGTAGGCAAAATCTATCAATGGCAAATGGTCATCCCAATTCCCCTTGAAAACTATCACGCAAGCTCTCAACGTATCCTCTAATGTTTGGATTGTTCGTTACGCCTTCCGATCAGTTTGGGGGTGAAAATTTGTACTATCCTTAACTTTTGTGCCGAGTCCCTTTTTAAAGGACCTCTAAAATTGTGAAGTAAACTGAGTACCTCTGTCGGAGATAATGGACAGAGGCACTCCATGCAACCTTACCATCACCCTCAAATACAACTTAGCATAATTTTCCGCCGTATAGAAAGCTTTTACTGGAATGAAATATGTTGACTTTGTCCATCGGTCAATTATAACCCAAATCGAATCATATCGATGCCTAGTACGGGGGAATCCCACTATGAAATCTATATTCACATCTTCCCACTTCCAAGTAGGAATACTAATGTGTTGGGATAAACCTCCCAGTTTCTAATGCTCAACCTTCACTTGTTGGAAACTAGGACACTTAGCCACAAATCCCGCAATATACTTCTTCATCCCATTCGACCAATAGATCTCCCACAAATCACGGTACATCTCTGTGGATGATTGAATAACGCTATCAAAGACACTTAATCTAGTTCTAAGAGTCAACGATCATTAGTCAGTATATAACCAAACTAAATGAGTTGGGGTCGAATTCCACAGGGAGTGGTACGTGTTTAAGATTCAATAGGAAAGTACGAATATGCTCAAGTCAATCATAGGAATAGACATTTATGCATAAAAACATAATGTAAATCAAGGGGGTGACACGAATGTCAAATAAGGGGGTTTTGGTTTGAACTATCAGCTACAACAACAACAAATAATACGAATATGACAATAATGAGACGGGTTCTTGTGATGTGATTCGATTATAGGCTAATATAGACAAATGGGTAATTGAAACTGTTAGTAAATAGTTGTAAATTAGTGAATAGGCTCTCTATAGAGGAGGTAAAATTTATCTCGAACAATTTATCCCTAATCAAGTTGATTTCTCTCGAATATCAACAAGCATGCAAAATAAAAATAACCTACACTTTAGTCCATTCACTATCTCAAGATAAATGTGTGGAAAAGGGTTTAGCATTCACTCTCTCGAGCTGAACCCATGACAACCCAATACTCACAGACCATCAATTCAGTAATCTTGGTTTTAAAACCTCTCTCGAGAGCAAGCCAACAACACGATGGTAGAACTGCATTTGCAACTACAATTCTTTAAATTGAACCACAATTACTGATTGAATTTACTTCTAAACAATATTTAAACTAACAATTAGCAATACCCACAAACTAAATCAGCCCATAATCACATAATCACACCCAATAATTGGGGTTTTAGCTAGATATTATGAAAAGATAAAAATTGTTACCAAATTGTGTTTCCATCAACTGGATAAGATTAAATTCATCTTTACAAAGGTCCAAATTGAAGAATCTCAAAGACCCACTTCCAATTTCTCAAAAATGGAAAACTTCAATTCTTCGAAGCTAAGGAAAACCTTTCTCAAAACTAAGAGTTCAAACTCAAATATTACTCTAATGCATGTTCATAATAGAATTTGATACTAGATGGGTATTTTAAAAACGTATTTATAGTCGCCAAAAATATGTTGCAAAGGACCATTCGGCACAGTAAGTTGGGCTCGGCGATCTGCCCTTTGACCCATTCCATCGCTTTCTTGCTTTGGCCTTCAGCATCCTCAAGGTCTCTAACTTTGGGCGATCTGACACTACATCACGGAACCACTCGGTGATCCACCAACTGCTCCTCTCTCTCGCTAACTTGATTTTCTCCTTCAGGTGTTTGGCACACTGGATCTTTAGCCGAGGTAATGGCCATTCGACGACTCGACAAATGGACTTCTCGATCACCAGGCTCTCTTTTCTTCCTTCTTTTAGCTCGGTTCATTCCTTTTTGCAAATTAGTGTCCTTGTTTTGTTCCTCAATCCAAATACCTGGAAATCAAGTATTTTACATCAATTATTGGCATAAAATAAGCACACTAAATCTATCCAAATAAAGATCTAAATGAGTCCAAATCTTGGACTCATCAACACCCCCAACTTAGAATTTTTCTTGTCCTCAAGTTCAGCAGTTCAAAAAGGATGCCTAAAACAGTGCTACACAAGACTCAATAATGAATGCACACAACACGACTCAAGTTACTAATGTAAGGATCAATTGTGCACTCAAAGATTCAAGTTGTGACTCACTATTATCAAAGATTTTCAAGTTCACAATACTTGCTTCAAATGCAAGTTCAAGCTCAACAAAGGTACTGAAATGCCCTCACACAAAGATGATTCCATATTCACACACAATGGTTCAACAAGTTATAGCTCCGGAATCACAACAACTCTCACACTCACAAATATGAACACATGCATGACTTCACCCATAGGCTCACCCTTATTTTCCAGTAAACCTTCGTTTTAGCTCACTCAAAATCGAAAAGGTCTTTTCAAGGCTTGTAACGGGGTTGAGTGTAAAGGTATGGTCATTTAGGCTCAGTGGTTGCTGTCATCATGAAATGTGGTATGAACTACACTTTCTTTCCTTTTCTTTAACAACTTCATTCATGCTCAAAATTCACCCCATTATTCATTTTCCATGAAACTTTAGACACCCATTTCTTTTTGCAACTTTATTTAAAAACTTTTCCATTCGTTTTCTTTTTCCTTCTTCTCTTTTTTTTTGTATGGATGAGTTCCATATTTTTTTCAAAACCATGAGTAGATGGGAATTCCGTCACATTTCTTGATTTACCTTCTCATTTCACCACACCCCCAACTTAGGCTTTTGGCCTTGGTTGGTTATTCAAACAAACCACATCTGATGAGGATTAAGGGTGAAGGGATAAAGAAATGTCACAATTTCATCAAGTTTCTTCCAAAAAAAAGGGTAAGACTCAAAGGGTCAAGCAAAGATCACACACTCACAAGGTAGGCCACAAAAGAGGTGTAATGTCAAATTGTTTCACTCGTTAAAATTATTGCCTAAGATCTTTTCAAGAGTTCACATCACTTGGTCAACCAGACCAACGGGGAAAATTCTAGGTGTCATCACACATGGTTCACAGTAAACTCAACACACAAGGCATTGACGCCAATGTAAAACAAGACTCCACACTTTTTGCTAGTGTGCAATGTTGATCACAAGAGACTCAATTTGACAATCGGCTAGTCACAACGAAATGCAAAGAATTCTCATATTGCCTATGCAACTTCATTTGGCCTCATCGTAACCACACATTCATGTTTGTTCGATTGAGAGCACTATTCAAGTCATCGATATTGATCACAACCGACACTCAAATTTGCACAAGAACAGCCACAATTAAATACACAAGAGGTGGCAAATTTTTTTGGAAGGGTCCCAAAATCATTTAAATTCAAAATAAGGAGCCACAAGCTCAAACATCCATAAAAATAGTGTAAAACAATATATAGCACTAAACCCAATATATAAACAAATACAATAATCACCAAAGGTAGGTATGGAAATACCTCACCCCAACACAAACAGAAAGCAATTTATCCTCAAATGCAATAAAAATATCCAAAAATCAATAAAAGAAGACAGAGAGGGAGGTAAAAGGGGATCCTGTCTACACAGTCGCTCTATCTGTCAGGGCATCAATGCCCAATGCTTCACTTTGATATTGGGCCTCAGTTCCCGGAGTCAAATCAACTTACCATATCCACTAGGGGCTGCCATGGATGTCTCCGTCAGTGATGTCTGGATCACTGGCTATACAATATTCTCCTCTAGATCCGACAGGTCTCCATATATGCTCTCCTCCCTCACCTCTATCTGCTCCTCGTCGGTCTCTACCTCTGACTCATCAGCTGCTATGTCATCCCATTGTACGTCTCCGGTGGTGGCCGGAGGAATATCAAAATTCACTGGGGCATCCCAATCATCCCTGCCTCCAATAGTGAAGTAAAGTCTGTGGACTTCAAGTAGTACACACCCTTCCTCAAATCTGCAGCCTCAGCTTTCAAAGTCGTCACCTCTGAAGTCTCCACATATCTACTCTCACAAGACTCAACTCTCGTAGTGAGAGTGTCAATAGATGCTCGTAAGGGGTGACGAGCCATATTTTCAAGAACATCAAAAAGAGTTACGAATAGTTCAAATAATGTTGCTTAAAATAGTTGCAGACAGACTCGCCGAACTGGTTGATGAGTCGCCAAATCACTTTTGCGAGTCAGATCGAGCTCACAGAAAGGATTGGATTCAAAATTTCCCAGAAAACTGGCATGTCATCGGTGGGAAGGGCCTTTTGGTGAATCAAAAATAGCTTTCGGCGAGCAAGGACTAGCCCGCTGAAAGTTACAGTGCATTTTAGGGATTAGGGGCGCAGAAATGGCGATCAAGAAGGACAATCAGCAAGTCGCCGGGTGCACTCAGCGAACTCACGCTTCTCGCCGAAAGTTACACAACCTAAACTCAATTTTAACTTGAAATTAAAGGCGATACAGGGGGATTTGGTGAACCACCGAGTAGTTCGGCGAGCTCGACCCAACTCGCCAAACTGCCCAACGTGCCTACTTTCAACCCAACTTCTAAAATTCAACCCTGCAGCCCCCAAAAAATAAATCAAATAATGCAATCATTCAATTAGGCTTAGACCCATTACACCCATGCCCGCAGGATACTCAGACTTCTCCCGGTTTGGCCAAATTTGGCCATTTGATGATTTTTGCCCATAAGAATGACGTCAACCCCTCCATCATTGGGCAAAGTACGTCATTTGGCACAAATGTGGGTTACTTAGACTTAACTCCCACTAGAACCAACAACAATTTAAGCACATCCCAACAATTTACACCAATTTTTAAGCATAAAATTTTAGAAAATCAACAATATATTAGTCTAGGTAATATTTTGTCACATCCCCCGATGTGATGGCACGTGCCGAAACCCCACCAGACACGTCAGCCTAACACCCAAAAACTCGATGATATAGAATTTATAAAACAAGAATAAGATAAAAAGATAAGCGGAAGTCTTTAAATAAACTCAACATAACCCAGAATTGGTGGTCACATGTACAAACCTCTAAATACAGAATTCGAATAAAAGTATACAAGTCTCAGAGTATAGTTCTCGAATAGAACAAAACTGAAAGTAAAG
>JAJOOS010038046.1:0-16950 GCA_029582725.1 Solanum chiquidenum | reverse complement strand
AATTTCAAATTAGAAGTAGAGTCAACTTGGTAGTAGTTACTTTACCCTCAAAATATTACTTTGTGATGCAAATTCAAATTAGTTGAATCCCAAAGCAATATCAAACACCACGTGGTAAGTTCAGGGAAGAAAATTCAACAAGGCTCTCACAACAAAGTTTAACTGACACAAAAAAATACGAAAAACTCCTGGTAGGAAGCGCTTCCCCTTTACTAGGCTCTACACGTCATGTATATGGACAACGCGGATCAATATAAATTTCGAACACTGAATGCATTAAAAAGAGAAAAAGATTAAGACAATCATGAGCTATCATCAAACGTTTGATCAAGAAACTAATAAAAGAAGGATGAATATTCACAGAATTTTACAAGTCTATAAGAAAAAAGGCATTATATACACAGGAAGAAGAAGAAGTCTGATTGATTTTCACCATCAGCTGTACAATAGGAAATCAAGCAAAGAATCCCTCTAAAGAAAAAGAGTGATAATTAAAAAACTATATAAATCATTCTGTACAATTTTGATTTCTTCCCTCATTTCTTTCATTTCCATTCATGAGATCAGGAAGGAGGTGGTGAATGAATGGTGGTATCAGGTAACATGGCTACTGTCACGACGAAGTATTCACAGCCAACAGGAAGACCATACGGGTTCGTAGTTGATCCTGAATTCAAGGACAAACGACTGGTTCCTGTGTCAGAAGTCAGTATATCTAAACGATCTCTATCATGGTCAGCTCGAACTGATGTTGAGGGTGTTGACCTCACAGTTTGTCGTTCAATATGCACAACCAGCCCTACAATATAGCTTGGACGATTTGGAAGATGGTCAGTAAACAGAGCAACAGATTCTGCAGAGAGGTAGTAATGAGGGCAGTTTCGATTGATAGCTTCATAGTTTCCAGTGGAGTTGAGAACAAATGCTGCAATCTCATGGACTTCTAAACGCCCAAACGATATCTTCTCTTTGTTTGCCTGATGAACAATTAGGTAAGTATAAGTAGCACAAACAAGAAATTTCAATGAATCAATTTTTTGTGTCACTTTAGGTCACGCCCAAAACAGTGATGTTACTAACGCCCAAAGAGGGAAGACTTGCCAAAACAACAAACAATCCAAAGGGAGAACATCAACAGAAAGTTTGAAGAAGAAAGATAATTTATGATTGTTAAAATAAAAAAGAGATCCATAGCATTTCCAAAACATTTGCTTTAACTTAACGTAATTCAGGTGTTAATGTAACTGAAAATCTCAAACATTGACAAGCAGAAACAAATCACACTTTAGCAAGGGTACATGTATATAACCAGAATACAAGAAGCTATCGTTTACCTGCTTCTCGTGTTGATGCTTTTTGTAGAGGGTGTTAACCAAATCTTTCTTTTCTTCCAACTCCTTTGATACCTGCTTATTCGCAGCATCAAATTTGGAACATTTATCAGCCAGCTCTGCTCGATGCCTTGATAATGTACCAACTTTATCAGCAAGTACCCGGATGCATTCCCGAAATTCAGCTGAACCATCCTCCTCTTTTTCATTTATTGAACTAAAAACAAATCAATTTAACTTCATCAGCCAGTGTTATCGAAAAGAACGCATAATTTACAATTATAACCACTGATTTTTATTCCACTCCACCAGCAAACCAACAGACTGTTCACTTTACCAATAAATGATTATCATTGTCCTAATACTGTATCTTTTACTAATCCAAGAGATAAATGAACTTGAAGAAACTAACATGTCATAACATCAGCAAGTGTTCCCCAGTTATGTTTAGTTCTCTCTTTTTAGGGGGCAGAAGATAAGAATGTCATAATATCAGCATCTGTTCCCTAGTTGCATTTAGTTCCCTCATTTTTGAGGGGGGGGGGGAGAAGATAATTGTTCTGTTTATTCACAGCCTCTCTATCTCTAAGAGGTAGGGGTAAGGTCTACATACACTACCCTACCCAGACCCCACATGTGGGTTTACACTGGGTATGTTGCTGTTGTATTAATGTATTCACATTCTAGCTCCACTTGTTCTGTTCTTGGCAAATACAAGCACGTCATTTTATCTTTTTGTATAACATACGGATAAAATCCATATTCTTAATAGAACATATTCAAGAAACCATTTGGACAATTTTGGTTACAAAAAACAACAAACCTAATGTAATCCCACAAGTGAAGTCTAGGAGGGTAGTGTGCACGCAGATCTTACCCCTACCTCGTGGAGGTAAAGAGGTTGTTTCAATAGACCCTCAGCTCAAATAAAGAAAAAGAAAGCATTTCAAAGCAGTTTTGAAAAAAGAAAGCAAAGAAGTGAAGAAGCCATGACATATACTAAAGAAAGCATTACAATGCATTTGGAAAGAAGGGAACAGTAACATCAGCTAAAGAAACAACAAATAGTAACAAAAATAGAAGAACAATAAACTACAAGAATAACACTAGCACTACTAGTATGAAAAAAGAAGCAGATATGGTGCTCAATATTTGGTTGAAGTTGAAAAAACAGTATTTAAAATTGAAGTTGAAAACGAGTATTTGGAAGCAGAAATTGCATTGGAACATGAATTTCACTTGGAAGTTGAAGAAGCAACGGGAAAATTTTGACAGAGAATATAAAAAAAGGAAATTAGTTTTTGGTGCTTCATGTGCAAGTGTTGAGGTGAAGATGTTAATCACCTCCTCCTACATTGTCCTGCACTCATCTGTGGTGTGAAACTTTAATATGGTTCCGGATGCAATAGGTAATGTCAGGCACAGTGGAGGAAGCACTCTCCAGTTGAAAATTTAGGAGGAGGAAATGAAGTTGAAGAGCACAGGATGTTACTTCACCAGCACTCATTTTGATGGGGTGAAAGGAAAGAAATAGGAGCCTTTGAGGGAATAGAGAATAACTATACTTTTGAGGAACAACCTTCTCATTCCTAGTTTCTTTTTTTGTACATTCATGAGGTTCTATAGTTCTATAGAAGATTGGATGTCGTTCTTAGAAAATTATTTTCTGTTATAGATTCATTATTTTTTGGTGTATTACTTCTATGAGGGATTCTTCTCATTTCCCCAGACTCCACTGGGGGAATATATTTGTTTGTTTGAGGGATTTTTCTCATTACTAATAAAATTATTTACCTTACGAAAGAGATATGTTTGCAACAAAGTACCCCAGCCACTTTGCACCAGCATATTATAAGATAACAAAGTTGACAGGATTAATATAATTAGTGTGCTAAACACATACTCCATGAGGGAAAAGATGGGAAAAATTTAGCGAGGAAAGTATTCAATGATTTACTGCATTAGTCCCGGAACTCAATTGGGTTTTTTAACCTTCATCTATGTACTTGTTTATCATTTTTGGTTGGACAAGGAGAGTTGAATCAATTATTCAGATATTGAATTAGCAGAGCACAATTGATTAATTAACTAAAATGGGGTTATTCTGTGAACTCTGCACTTGAGCGATGTTCACACCTATTGTTATTTTCCAATGGATCTTGCATCTAAAACATGTATCAACATCAACAATTAGAAGGTATATACAAATAAGTAAGTTTCTGTAATGCATCACAAAATGTCGCATCAAGTAGGGTGAAGATATTATGGCAAGAGCTTACTTGGATAAAGATTGAGATAATGCACGCAATGACTCAGCCAAACTAGCCACACCACTGGACAAAACACATACTCTCAATCTTTCAAAGAGGCCACGCATTTTGACTGCAGAAGCACGCAATGCGCTATACTCAGAGGCTCTTCTATCAGCAGCACACAGATGTGTTTGAGCTTCCTCTCTTGCTTCATGAAGGCAATTTTCTAAATGAGCACAGTTCATCTGCAAATCAACAATGGAAAAAGATTAAGAAAAAGTCATTAAATAAATTAGTATATCATGAGATAACAATTGCAGTGATACAGCTGATCATACCAGACAGGCTAATCTTCTATGTATATATATAAGGTTGGGAATGGAAATGGTGATGTGGCGCCTTATATCAGAATCTCTATTTATCTTTTTTTCCTCAAATTTTTGAATTTCTTTCTTTATTTATGTTTAAAAATATGCACAAAATTACTCTATATATGTATCTTTTCCAAGAATACCTCCTATTGGTTTCTTTTCTTCCGGGTTTTTTCCTTCGTAACTTCCACCATTTTCATGCTCACTGTTACTATTATTTATTCCTTTCACATGTTTCATAGAGTTTCAAACTTTCCCAAGTTCTTAAGAGTTTTATGTGCAGACTGTGCACAAGTACATAATGCTTCTCCCGTTCTCAATAATTCTCTTTCTTTCTAGGTTGGCCTTTAAGGCATCTCCTCATGGCAGTAGTGGCAGAAACTCGCTCTCCAACTATGTTCAATTCTCCACTCCTTCATGGAGAGAGTCTCCAATTTTTATGTTAATTCAACCATTCATAGAGAGTCCCTGCAGTCAACTTACTTCAATAAGCACCAACAAATAAAGGATATGGGTTGGCCTATCACATATTGAGACAAACCCACAAATCATACAAACATCCATTTAGCATCCATGCGTAAATGTTTCCACCGGAGCACCAATTTAGCTAGATAACCTAATTCCTTCACACTAATTTTGTAAATACATCCGTAAATGATCCATAACCATGAGGTCTCGTTCAAATCCTAAAGGGCACAACACCAAGTGATTTCTTCATATGTGTCCAAGCTTTGGGAGTTAGAAGGGCATCTATTCTTGCACAAGAAGACACGTCAGTTACTTTGATCTTCCTACCAACTGCTCTTAGAGAAAGTTATAACCCAAAAAAAATACAAATTATATGGAAGACAAGCTATGGAGGCTGTAACTCTGTATGAGTCAACATGAAGATTATACTTTCAGGAATACTGTAATTCTCCAGAGATTATGATAATTCCAAGCAGTTACCAGAAATTTAAAAGTTCGGGAAACTAAAGAAAACCTGAGATTCATCAAGAAGCTTCCCTCTGATCTCCAACTCCCTCACCCGCTTGACTATCTCCTCTGTTAAGGATTTCACCTTGCTTTCGCTTTCATCCAGTAGCTTTGATTTATCAGCCAGGACACCTTGCAACTCCAGGAGAAGATCCTCTCTAGCTTTAGCATCCAAACCTTGTTCAGCAGTTACTTCAGAAGGTATGTCAGTCTGAGCCTGGGATATGCTCACAGCCATGGAACTTGTCGCAAGTGCCATTTCTCCACCAACCAATGTGGTATCTTTCTTGTCTTTCGCGGGAAAGTTTTCATGCTCTTCATCACGGTGTGGATCTAGCATAGATGAATCCAACTGAGGGTTAATCATACCAGAGGAATCTGTCATATTGTCATCTAAGCCTTCTTGTTCCTTGATTTGTTTAGACCCAGGTTTTATATTTGATGAACTAGAGGCACAAGAAACCTCATCCATGACTTCAGCAGGCATACAAGGCATGTGAGCGTCTCCAACACCTGACACATCTGATTTGCTGTCATCATTCTTCACAGCTGAAACAGTTAAATTAGATACACCCTCATCAGCAGAATGTGTGTGCCCTTGCGAGTAATGATCAGACAACCTCTGTTCCAACTCCTGAATCCGTTTTTCATAAGATTCACACTGAATTTGCTTCGCCTTAAGCATAGAATGGAGGTGTTTTTCATACTCTTCTTTATGATGTAGAGCCTCAGAGGTTTTCTCTCTTGCTTCTTTTAATAAACTATCAATTTTACTGTCATCAAGTGATTCATAATCAAATTCAGGACAGGTAGAACACATAAAGGCTATTTTAGAAGCAAGTTCAGCCCTCAATTTTGCATTCTCCACTTCCATTTTGCTAGTTCCAGCAATATCCAGAATCTCTGAGCCCTGAAGTAATTCCTCACAATCAAATTTCTCAGTGAAGTCAGTTATCTCAGCTTCCGCTAACTGAGAACCATCATTAGACATGGAAAGTGGACTCTTTAAGGTCCCATGTTTTTCACTTCTGGAAGAGAGTCCCAATAGATACTCAGGAGCATAGCGATCTATGTCTGAGATATCAACGTCGAGCAATTTAGTGTCAAAAGGAGTTATATTGACATCACAGTGGTTAGGGGTATCATACAGTCCCATGGAAGCCAAAATATCCCGGGGAATGTATGTACTATTTATCCTCAGAAACTCCTCTCTTCTACGAACTTCTGCCTCCCTCCTGGTTGCAAGCCGTTCAGCTAATTGCCCAGCCATTCCCATATATAGTTTCATTGCAGCTTTTCTTCTTACCACTTCGGCAAGGCATGCCCTGTATGCAGGACCAATCCCTCGGACCACTTTTAAGTGCTCGAATAAATCACTTTGACGCCTCAAAGCTTCCTGGAAAACAGCAAATTTGCATCGTATATCTTTGATGGTGTACTGGATATATGCTACCTTTTGCATGTAATTATGAACAAGAATGTTCATTTCATTCTTTTTATCCTTGCAGAACTCAACCAAATTGGAGATTTCACCATCACAAGCCTGCATCTTAGGAAGGTAACTTTTCTCATGGCATTCATACATTGGTCCCAAGGCTGAAACAGCATCATGTGGACGGAGGGAAGAAGATAACTGATTGGTCAAACAGTCATCCACAAGCTTTTTGACCATATTCACATCCTTGCTGCATATAATGTTAACAGAATTTCAATCATTAAAAGGCAGACAAACAGCACATGAAAAGCGGATTTTGTAATCTTTCTTATACAAGGAAAAAGATATTGACTATATCCAGGTAAAGACACGGATGTACTTAAACCAATTATTTCAATGGCCATCCTACAATCTTTTAGACTTCATCGTTAAGAACGACAAAATCATTGAAAATATCCTGAACACCTTCTTACATGTTCCAAATTACTGGATATAGACAACCCAGGAAGAAAAACATATGAACTACAGATGTATTTTAACAAATTGTATAAGGAGTTTTCATATATCAACTACCTTCATCTCTGAAACGTGTGGACCCTGACCCACTGGAAAAAAATTCCTTCGTCAAAACTAATGATCAGACTAATGCGTCAGCTTAAAATGAAGAGGATGGTAAAATGTAGTAGAAATCTGAGACCTCAATTATAGAAAGGTCAAACTTGGAACTCAAACAAGACAAAAGAACAACGAATGAGAGTGCTCAAGAACTTCCAAATCAGATTTCACCCCTTTTCTTCACATGTGACTTCAGTTTTATCTCATTTGAGCTATCACCATAAGCAATATGACATCCTCAAGTAACTAGCATAGACAGATATTACTAATATAAAGCCTGATGAAGCCCCATGCTGCTATTGTAGCACTGATGAACACAGGAATGGAAGTCCTTACTAGTTGGAACAGAATGTTATGACAAAATTCCTTCCTCGCCTACTAGACTGTTGTTACTAAGAAGTTTAGTTTATTACTACAGAGGTAAGTGTATTGAACTAAAAGTAATTAAGTTACTGAGATGATGTTAACCCAAAAGACTTGCAAGGGTGTCAAAAGGCCAAGGAAGTATCACTTACTTTAAATATTAAAACAAGTGCCAAAGAAGTATCAATAACATTTTTTGTAGAGAGAGTACATCCATTAGAAAAAACGACTTTAAATTCATTACCATAACTTCCTTTTCTACAAGTACAATTCATCACCATAACCTACATGTACCAAACAGAAAACTGTCCCTAGCAAAGCCTCTTAATCAGTAGATTTGCACAGCAGACAGGCAGCACACAGATATATTCGCAGTTACGCAACACATGCAAATTATTAAGATTGTGTATTCATGCTGAGGGTGAGCGAGGGACAAGAGGAGGCACAGCAAGAGCAACAAGAGAGGAAGAGGTAGAGAACAAACCTCAAAGCCTGCATTATGCTTTTCTGCTCACTGACATACTTCTGATGGTCTCTGATAGCTAGTTCAACTTCCCTTATAAGATGTGAAACTTTCGTAGAAAATAAATGCTTGGCATTGTGCTCTAGCTCACCAAACTCGAGCTTAAATTCAGACACTTTATTCTCAAACTGCCTGTGGGAACTATTACAATCGTCTGCCAACTTCCGCAAGTTCTCTTCTTTCACGAAATCCAGCAAACACTTGCGGTTAGCAGTCTGCAAAGCAGCATGAAGTTTGCAAGCCCTCAACTTCTCTATATCCCTTCCAAAATTGTTCAGCAAGTTAGTATGGCTACGATATTGCTGGGAGTAACATTTCAAAAAGTCATTGTAATTTTGAAGTATCATCCCATAGAAGTGATCCAGGTTGCCCCTAGCAATCCCTAACGCCCTCTCTTGCACTTTCAGCTCTCTTGAAAGCCTCTCACAAATGTCGATTCTCATTTGGGAACGGCTGTAAATGGCATGACCGCGTTGGAAGTGGAACCTGAATTGTCTCTCATAAGAAGGCAAGGCTTTTAAGGCAGGGTCTGTAGCATCATCCAAAGGGTGGGGGTCATGAGAGGACAATGGTAATGTAGGATCAAGGATATCAATCATCTCAACTTGCTCGGGTAATGGAGGTGGCGCATTGCTTCTCATTCTAGCTTTATTAAACAAGATAACTTCACGGTCATCCGATGGGAGCTTGTAAGTAGAAAGGGGGCAATGCAATTCAAGTTTCACATCTAAGCACAAAAGAAGCTGATCACTAACAGGAATCCCAGAAACAGACTCTAGGTATTGCAGGACAGCATCAACAAGAGTATATTCATCACAATTCAGTTCATATGATTGCCCATTCTCAGCAATAAGAACCAAAAGCTTCCCTACTTGTACCACACTAGATGAAGCATTTGAACTCATTTTATCCCTCAAAAACTCAACCAAACAACCAGAACAAAGCTCTCAAATCACAACTTCAAGACCCAAATCCTCAAGAATTCACTCAGCAAATCTTTCAAACAGATGTCAAAATGCCATAACCCCAATCTAAACCACAAATTACTCGAAACCGGGTAAAACCAAAAGGGATCTCCTCAACACAATCAGATTCTTGTATGCTACAGAAAAAAACCCAACCTTTCTGAAATCTACTAAAACCTCCCAAATACACCCGAAACCATAAACAACCCACCAAACACAAGACCCCAAATTTTCAATATCTTCCTTCAAACAAACACAATTTCAGCAGACCCACAAACGAATTCAGCAATGAACCTCCGAAATCTCAACGACCCACTAACCATTCTTCACCAACGTCCAGATTTCAAACACCCCATCACCAAAATCACATAAAAAACCCAACTTTTCAAAAACCCCACCTCAACAAACTCCAAATTCTCAGAAAACCCAGATGAAATCTACGATTCTTCAACCCAAACACAACCAAAAAATAAATAAACTGTACAGAATACGAAAAAAAAAGCAATTTTTAAGAAAATTAAACTACAGAAACCAACAAATAGATTGAGTAAGAACAAGTTTAACACAAAACCCAAATATTTTTTTCCTTTTAACAATAATAATAATTCTTTAAAGGGGTTATCTGGTTGCTTGGTTCTGTGTTTTCTTGTTCTTCTAGACAAGTTCTGGCTCAATAAACCCAAAAAAAATCAAAAAAATCGTTTGTGGGTAAATTTTTTTAATCAAAAAAACAAGAATCCTTCAATATGAAGGAAGTGTTTAAGCAATGGAAGCAGAGAAGTTGATGAGTTCTTCAACAAGATTTATAAAAGAAAAAAAAAGAGTCCTTGTAGAGAAAGAAGAGGTAAATTTCAGCTGTATTTTATTTTTATTTTTATTAATAATAAAAATATTTATTTGTATTGATATATGTATGTATAGGTTGTATATAATACAAGTAATTTTTGTAAAAATTTAAAAAATTATTTTTTTAATAACCATCAATAATTGTGGAGTGTGAATTTACATTCGTACCCTTGGTATTGTAAATTTTTTATAATTTTTTGGACTTTGGATATCCATCAATCTATATGGTTTTGTACCATGAAATATTCTTCATTTAATTTTCTAAATATTTTGTTACTACATGTGTATTAGAAGTATTTTTTTAATCATCTACTCAGTGTAATATTATATTGATGGGATCTGATGAGGATAGTGTGTACGTCAATACGTGAATCTTATTATTATCTTAAGGAGATAGAGAGGTTCAATTTATGGGAAAAAAATCAAAGCAATTTGAAAGAGAATAGTACGATTATGAAGCATAAGCAACACTAGGTAGTGATAGAAATTAAAAAATAAGAAATTACTATGAGAATAATACTAATATTATTTATATGAAGGGAGAAGCATATGTGATGCCTTGAGTCCAAACTGCCACCAAACATATCTTATGAGAAAGCGAGACAACGTTCAACTAGCTATTAACTTTTTATCCTAATTTGCAATCTTTGTATCCTCATATCTAGGATCATAACGTGGCATAGCATATCTAATCATCTCTCCCCAATATTTTTTTGAATTACATGTAACTCTTATTAAACCGATTATCATTCATTCTCATACCTTCTCACTATGACATCTTTTCAATACAAGAATTTTAAATTATTATTTTGAAAGAATAATAAATTTTCTAACCATCAACAATTGTAGAAGGTGAACTTCATTTGTACCATGAAATAGTCTTCATTTTTTAAAATATTATTCAAAATTGGAATATTTGTCCTTCATATTTATACATAAAAATAAAATAGAAACTCTACATTTTTCTACTCAATGTTTTAGGGGTTTCCAATCGGTCGTATATAGGAAATTATTTGAGAGTTATTTTTTCCTTTGTTTTTTTGAATATATTATAAGCATTAACTTGGTCTTTTTCCTAGGTTTGTCAAATATCATACGATATGAGTATATCTTAAATTTGTTTTAATATTGCATTTAACATATTTTTATATTGGATTCACATATTGTATTAATATTTGATACTAAATGAATCGTTGCTGGCAAGATTTATCTGATCGGTGGATTGATAAATTTTATCCCTAAATCTATCACTCTGGAGCTAAGTAAGACTTGTTTCATTACTTCGGACATTCAATTGATAGGAATAACCTTATCAGTCGTGACTCAAGACCATATCTAATCTAATCATTACTGAATTGGATTTGAACTAACTTCGACTGTCACGTATCGTCTTTTGATACGTTCGAACGCTAAAAATGAATTTGACTTATACAACTTGTGTCTTTTGTATTATTTTCTTTGGAGTACTTTCCCTTAATATCAAACAATTACTCGAAGTTTCTATTACTACTTTAATCTATGGTTAAACATTTATTAAGCTAAATTATAAGTAATTTATATTTTTATTTTCCTATTAAATAATTATGTGACGTTCACACAATATGTTGGGAAAATTAAATTTTATCACTTTTTTTATGACTAGAAAAAAGAAAAAGAAAAAGAAAAAGAAAAAGTTGATGAATTGACTTGTAGTGGCTTGGAAATCAAGTTTCATTTAGATTTCATCACTATTTTCTTTTTTAAAAATCCTAAATATTCTATAAAAATTTCAAAATATAATAACAATGTTGATTTTTAAAACAACGTTTGTTTAATAGAAAAAAAATTGGGCAAAAAAGAACTTGATTGTTATATTGAAATGTCATTATAGAAAAAGGTTGTTATCAAAAGCGGAAGCAAAATTTAAAGTTAATGAATTTGTTAATTTTTAAGTTACTGACTTCTAAATAACAAGTAATTTGTATTATGTCAAATGAATATTTTAAACATATATTAATTTAAATTAAAATTATTGAATTTAATCAAACTCGTAAGATATACTTTAGTTCCGCCCTGATAGTATATTTCAATATATACTTGCATATTTTTCCGTTTACGACTTCTTTTTTGACTTTTTTTTTCATCACATGTAAATACTGTTGATGGCCCATAATGTTTGTATGAAATTTGTCATCCAGATAGAATCTACAAAATGACTTAAATGAGAATTATATTAGAGTAAATAACTTGTGCAATATTAGAAATTAGATTTTTTTAATGAAAATTTTAGTAGGTCAGTTGGTTAATTATTTTTATTAATAAGATGCAAGTTTCCCATCCCACCACTCCTTATAAAAAAGGGACCTTTTCGATTTATAAATTCATAGAAAATTCTAATTTTATTTTACAAATTTCATATTAAAAATAAAGTGGAAGAAAATTTTCGTGGATTTTGAGATTTCTTTTTAGATGGATATCGCACTAATAGTTAGATATGAGTTCGTGTGAATTTACAGGAAAATGTAATAAAAATTTCACGTTCATTCAACAATAAGACTTTAGATAACAATAATAATAACATATTCGATATGATCTTATAAATAAGATGTACAATTATTTTTGATAATTTCCCGCGCACAGAATACCCTTAAAAAAAGGGACAACTCATTGACTTGAACTAATCAATGTCTTAAAAGTAATATTTAAAAAAAATTATAATATAAGTTTTCATATAGTAACACGTTATCTTCTTGGAATTTCAATACGCCATTTTTATATTATAACGTGCATCCAATTAATTTATATATATATATATATATTAAAACTAAATCAAACTTTTGTTAATTACGTGTTTGAAACCTTATGATTCACTTTATCATCAACAAGTCAATATTTCTTCAAGATAATGGTGACATATGAGGAACGTTTTTCTTTTTTTATTTTCCATTTTTTCTAGTATGTTTAATTTGTTTATAATATTTTTCATAAATATATTTGATAGACCACGTGGAATTACTTTTTATAAGATAAAAAACAAGAATACACTTAAAGGAAATATTTATCATAAAAAATAAATTAAAATAAATGAATAAAATTACCCGATATCTATGATGGTGACAAATAACATATACCTCGTAAAATTAATCAAAATGTATATATACAAATTGGCTCATATACCACAATTTATCAAAAAAAAAAAAAAACTACCATAAAAAGTAGTCAAGTTATTTAAAATCCTATTTAAAACTCCATTGTATATCTTGGGTTGCTGACACTTTTAATCTTTTAATTATTGATAGATTATAATTTTAGTCTACATGATATTGGATTTAGGACATTAAACATTTAATTAATCAAACTATGCACTTTTGATTCATTTGTTTGTCAATATTTTACGAATTTAAGAGGCATCTGATATCATTGACACATGAGTGAATGATTATATTGTTTAATGACATTTTCAAGTAAATTTTTTTTACGAATTTACATTTTCATTTTATATAACCATTCGATATGTGAAATTCACTAATCTGACACATTCAAATAAGCATTGCATAGGGTTTAAAGGGGTAATATTTTCTTGTCATGAATTTCTACATTTCCAAAGTTTAAATACAAAATCTTTAATTAACGATATTTATCCATCTCGCTATATTTCTTGGTGATTTTTTTACAACTAGTAATAACCCCCTCCCCCATCCCATCCCCACCCCCAAAAAAGGAATAAAGAGGGATAAAAGAGTTGTAGAGAAGAAATGAAGAACCTCTAAAAGTAACAATCATTGAGTAGAGATAAAATAACATGGCTTCTAACTCACATGGGAATATCAAATATGCAGAATTTGATGGAGACATTGTTGCATCCAAAAGTATTAAAAATGAGAAAGGGACACAAACCTCCTTTTACAATTTTTTTTTTAAAAATATCACTTGATATTTTAAAACTTTAATTAATCTGAAATTGTCTTGCATAAGATTCTTTACCGGTCCATGATTGTGTTTATTCTCACGAGTAGATCTCAAAACCTCTAAGTAAGGATGAAGAATTCAATACATCCGGCCACGACCCAAAATAATTTGGTTTTTTTATCGTAGAATGAATAAGATCTCTCCAATCGTAATCAAATTAATTTCATCTTCATGAAAAATTTGTTATGTTTTCCTATAATTTTAAAGAAAAATTCACAAGAACTTATATCTAACTATTATAACGGGGAAATCACGAAAAAAAAATCAATAAACAATGTTCAAGAATCGAATTTTTTTTCCACGGTCCAATTCTAATCGAAAAATTATTTTAAAAAAATCAAAATTTACTAAGGATTTACTCGTGGAAAGTGTCCCTTTTTTTTTAATAAGGTGTAAGCTGAAGGGGAAATGGAGAAGTCATTGTAAGGTATGGAAACAAACCCACACCAACAAAATTAAAAAATCAAATAGATAATCAACTGATCTATTTAAATTTCTGTTTAAAAAAATATAATTTATAATATTGCATAAGTTAATTACACTAATATATTTCTAATTTTGTAGATTCTATGTGGGGAAATGGTGAAGAAATTTCATATAAACATTATGGGCCATCAAGAGTATGTATATACATGTGAGGGAGGGGGGAAAGGAAAATAAAAATAATAATATTATTTGAAAAGTCACTTCTTATCTCTGTGAGTACAAGTACTTTGTTTCTATATTGAAAAAAATAAAATAAAATGGAATGGAGTGTTTCAATAAAGACACACTATGAAGCCATTTTTGCACAAGTCAATAGGTTTAGAAGGGCAAGTTTTGTCATTTGGTATTAGATGTCTACTGATACAATTAATTTAGATTCACGTTATAGTAGGTCCATTAAGAGAGTGAAACACTTCTAATCGAAATATTCTTCAATCACAAGGTTCATATTTGCCAAAGATGAAACTAAGATTTAATTTTTTTGAGTTTTGAATATGCTATAAAAATTCATAACTTATTTTGAATGCTCAGTTCATAATTAAAATATAATTCCTTCGTTTCATATTACTTGACTCATGTTGACTTGACATACACATTAAGTAAACTTTAATTAGATGTAAATTTGTCAACCATTACTTTATGTAGTTATTTAATACTATGAATAGTATGAAAAAATAATAATATACTAACTTTTTTGATTTGCTAAAATGGACAAGTAAAATGAAACATCTATTTTTGATATATGAGTCAAGTAAAATGAAACGGAAGAAGTATAACGAATTTCTTATATATATATATACAAAATCTAATTAAGTAAAAATTATTAGATTCGTTTGAACGTATACCTAATATCATAGCATTGCATCTAATATTCCAGACATTTAATTAAGCGAGGAAGGAATCTCAATTATGTCACTACAACTATCCATTTAATATCATTTATCACGTGATTAATTATTTGATCTTTCCAAACCAATTTTTGAATTGGTCTGATGTTATTAAGCTACAAATTATATCTAATGATCTAATAATTTTTGTCTTATTAGTTCCTGCAATAAATTCTATTGATTAAAATAATAACCATAAAAATATTCTCACATTGTAAGTTTTTAGGTTTAATATGAGAAATTGTGAAGAAAGTTCATACAGATCATTATGAGTCATCAGTAGTAATACTTCTGACCAAAAGTGTAAATTAAATGAAGTCTTAATTTAATTTTTTTAGTAAATAAAGGCTAAAGTTAGGTGGCCTGGAAAAAAAATTGTTTTTGAATTTGAATTTGATTTTTTCTTTTAGTTTGAAATCCATGTAGAACTTGTTCTCCAAGTTATCTCAAAAATCAATTTTCTACAATTTATATTATTTTTTATTAAAACCATATTTTCAAATGGTAGTAGTGTCTAATTATGTATTATGTATTGTTTATAGATGAATGAAAATGAAAACTTAAAACACATTCTTAATAATTTATATGATTTTACTTTGAGACATTCAAAATTATAAACATGATCTTATTTTTATAGAGCCTTCATAATTTTAATATTTCAAATTTAAAATTTGAATATCATGATGTCTTTGCTACTTTAAACAAACTTTTAAATTAATTTTTTTTTACTAGTATATAAGCCAAATATAGTATTTTAATTTGGTGTCTAATCAAATAGCAATGCTTATAGATTTGAGTCGAACACCTACCTTCGGATAGAAATGGCACTAGCATTTCTACCCAAAACATAAAATATATTTAGTTCTTAAAAATTATTTACAATATAGCATTTTGCCAAACATAAAATCACTCCTATTATCATTGTTGGTGTTTCTTCGTCTTCAGATGAAATACGAAAGCCTAAATTTGTATTAAAGGTCTGAACTTTAGTTAGAAGTTTGAACTATCAAAATTGAAACTTCAGACTCGAGGTATAAATTTGAACTATATTCGAACGGACTTGAGTTATGAAGTTAGGCTTTTGCAGTTCAATTCTCAGATCGATCGAGGCAACTTAACTTTAATAACTTTATAAATTTCGACTTTTATTTATCCGCTTTTTGTGCAATGTTTATCTATTGGGCTCAATCACATAGTTGGCCCAAAGAAAGAACATGCCATTTGGGCTCAATCTCATAGTTGACCCAAAGAAAGAACAGGCCTATTGGGCTCAATTACATAGTTGTCCAAGACCATGCATATAGCCCAATTAAAGCCCAAATTCCATATGGGCCTTTAGACATTTATGTAGATGTTTCAAAGAGCAAATTACATGAATGACCTTCCTAGTTGTTATTTTAATTTTTTGGGAAAATTAGCAAACTAGTCAAAAAAACTAACATATTTAGTGAAAACCTCCATACTTTAAAAATATTAGTAAAAATATCAAAAATGTCATTATTTTGAAAAAATAGTGTATCCTAATTTACCTTACATTGATTACATGTCTCCCAATTAATTCTCTCTCATATTTAATTTTTTATTTATTTTCTCTCTCTAAGATTTATCTCTTCAATTCTCCTCTATTATTCAAAATCCGCATATCGCTCTTCCCCCATTTTAGCTTTCAGAAATTGGATTCTCAACAATCCCATTGATTAAGGTATTCATCTTTATCCTATTTTTATATTTATTTTCTGATTTTATTGTTGTTTAAATCTTTCTGAATTGTTGGTTGTAGTTAAAATCTCGGTTAGGGTTTGATAACCTCAAAAACACTCTCCAATGGCTGAATTTAAGACACTTACTATAGGTATCCGACTAAATCATCAAATTTCTAGTGATTTTCTATCCTTTAATCTATGTATTACTCAAGAAATATCGGATAATGTAGGATCCGCTGCTAAATTGATG